>JAJOOR010000354.1:0-17401 GCA_036250505.1 Solanum acaule
TTGGAGTAAGGATACAAATATATTTGAAATTTAAAAATAAGAATTTAATTTTTTTTAATGGGGAGGGTCGGGTACGGGATATGTGTAGGGTAAGAAAAAAAATTAAAGGATGAAGTAGAGTTTTTGAAAAATGTTTCCCTTAATTTTGGAAGGGAAATCATTTTTCTTAAATTTGAGGAAAATGAGTTGATTTGGAAAATATTTTCCAAACATTTTAAGCCAACCAAACATGGGAACCCTTCATACCAAACACACCCTAAGTCTACCCATTCTTCTTCATTGCCCCAAAAGATTCCAAAAGTTCCTCTCAAAGGTTTTCTCTCTAAGGCACTTAAGGAATTTCTAGGATTCTTCAAGTCTTCAAGGTTTTCTTCATTAATTGCTAATGGACTTTGATATTAAGGTATGTAGGGAGTTCATCAATGGGTTCCGTTCACCCATTCAATTCTTCATGGTTTTTATTTGTATGGACTTAATTATTTGATTTTGATCATATTATGATTATCTAGACTCAATTACATGATTTCCAATCAATTCCACATGAACCCATGCATTGATAATGAATTTGGGCATGAACCCTACTTGCATGAATTTATGAAGAAGCTATGAAGCTATGAATGATATTTCCATGAACTTATGCATAATTTATGAAAGAAAGGTTTTTATGATCTAAGTTTCTTTAAGATTGACATCAATTCATGTAACACCTCCCAAACCAAACCCAATTTTTTTTTTACAGAACTTACCTAAAGCAGTGGACCACGGAAGGGTTCACGGACCGTGATAGGTACCACGGTCAGTTGACCTGCCCGTGGTGGTGACTTGAACTCCACCAGGCCCAGACATCAGACCACGGGACCCTTCACGGGCCGTGGTCTTGACTACGGGCCGTAGTGGCATCTGTCAAGGTTAGGCAGTAGCCTCCCCTTGGCCATCCCTTAGACCCCTACGCCCAAGTGAAGACCACGGGGACCTTCACGGTTCGTAGTCCTTTACACGGGCCATGGGAACGTCCGTAGCGCCCTAGACAATAGCCCAACTTTTCATTAACCTCAGCCCACATGCCCGAGTGAAGACCACGGGGACCTTCACGGTCCATGGTCCTTCACACGGGCCGTGGGAAGGTCCGTGAAGAGCTAGGCAGTATCCCCCTCTAGTAAGCCTTAGACTTCACGACCAAGTGAAGACCACGGGAGCCTTCACGGTCCGTGGTCCTTCACACGGTCCGTGGTAGGACCCGTGGTCAGCCCGTCTGCAGCTTTAAGTCAAGGGTCTTTTGGTCTTTTTCTATTTCGTTGGACCCCTAAACTACCTCATGTTAACCCTAAACTATGTGGTTTTGATCAGTTTTAGCCTAGAAACATAACTAGAACTTACCTAAGTTAGATCATTAATCAAAACTTAGAAAATTAGAAGAGAAAGAGGATTTCTCTGTGGAATTCGTCACCAGGTATATGGGATTTCACTAGTGGGTTCCTTTCGCTCATTAGGTCCCTAGATTTCAGTCAGACTCTTGATTCCCTATTATTAACTAGATCTAGGGTTTCTAGAACTTCAACAGATTATCATGAATTAGTTATTTATATGTTCCAAATCAAATTATCATGTTATTACTTCGTTTCTTGCATGAATTCCATAACCCTAGCTTGGTAGTTCTTTAGTTCTTGAATTATACATGCTAGGTCAGATATTTCAGTATTTCAAATATATATGCCTCGGCTTGAATGTGCATTATCAGTATATAAATGTGCATTCTCAACCTGCATGTCAGTTTTGAGCTATCTAGTATATTTCAGTAATTCAGTCATAATGTGTTAATCATTTAATCAATTGGGAGTAGCGTAATATCGAGTTAGACTAGGGTCAGTCACCCATATAGTCCCAGAACTACTAGCCGCGTAGGTTGTAAGTCCCCTTTGTGGGCATCATTTT
Source organism: Solanum acaule (assembly GCA_036250505.1). Classification (NCBI taxonomy): domain Eukaryota; kingdom Viridiplantae; phylum Streptophyta; class Magnoliopsida; order Solanales; family Solanaceae; genus Solanum; species Solanum acaule. Next base: position 1,933 of record JAJOOR010000354.1, read on the forward strand.
AGTGATCACGCCAGCATGCCTCTACACCTTTGGCCGGGTGTATTGGGTCCTCTCGATGGGGCGTATACATCGGACTCCACACTTAAGCTATGTGGTTTTATTATCGATTATTAATAGCTCCCACAGTTCAGTCAAACTTCATTGCATTGACCACATTTCAGTATAATCAGTATTCAGCATCAACATGTCTAAATTTGGTCATTGCATTCAGTTAGCTCAGTATTCAGTATCTATATTATGTTCAGATTATACTCTTGCTTTATTGCTTGTTCAGTTATATGTTTATTTCAGCTTTACTCTATCTTGTATGCTCAGTTCCTTTCAAGTACTAACGCATACTCTGAGCTACATTTTCTCATGATGTAGGTTCAGGTTCTCAGTATCCAGATCACACTTAGATCGATTCCCGATCTCCAGTTCAGCAGCCTCAATGGTGAGTCCTCATTCTTCGAGGACAATAGTCATGTTATCTTTTTATTATTTCAGTCTTTTAGTTTCAGTTTTGCTAGACTTAGCTGAGGCATGTCCCAGCACTTTTAGTCAGTTAGAGGCTATTTTCATACATAGTTAGATTCAGCTTAGTATTTGAGTTTGATGTTCCTTTTGTACTAAATTCTCATATTTGATATTCAGTTTTAGTATATGGGTATTTCCCGTCATTTCAGATTTATTTATGATTAGCTTCCGCACCAATTTTATTTCTCAGTATATCTTTAGTATGCTCATGATTATGCCAACATGGTTAGCTTGGGGTCACATGTGATCCTAGATCCCGTGTCCGCATCTCGGGGGTAGCTAGGGGCGTGGCAAATAGAGCCTTAGGTTTAAGAGTCCTAGGATGTTTGAAAAGTCGCACTAAGTAGAGTCCTTTTCATGGGTGTGAAGTGAACCACATCTAATGAGAGGGACGCTACAAAGCGTTTTAGGAAAAATCTTCATTTTCTTGTTACTCTTATTATGCGTAAGGTATGATCTAATTCCATTCTAACTCAACGTTCTACGTTTTAGTGATCATGCTTTCTCATAGAGCTAACACCAGGAATGCGAATGCCAGGAATGCAAACGCAGCTCCTCCAGTCCCAGATCAAGAAGAATTCCGGAACGCCATTCAGATGTTGGGTCAAAGTGTGGCCAACCAGAACAATCAGCGGGTTCCAGTTCCGGCAAATGCTAATGTTAGGTCAGCTACAGCTTGAGTGCGAGATTTTGTTAGGATGAATCCGTGATAAGTCCACAAATTGGACTCATTTAGTACTTTATTTTGATAGAAATAGTGGCCTCAAATGCTTATTTTGTCTCAATATCTGATGAAAACTCTTAAGTTTCAAGTATTTGAAGTTTTAGTGGAAGCATGGACACTTAGGCGCAAAAAGGAACAAAAAAGCTGAAAAGAACAAAGATGCTAAAACCTGAGCATCGCCAAGAACAATTGGCAATTCGCAGAAGGGACACACTCCGCCTTTCATTCCAGTACGCAAAGCCGTGAAGGAGCAGGATAAAAAAGGCGATGAAAGGAGCAGTCGACGTTTAACCAAATAGATTCGCGTAGCAATAATATGTCGCCCAATGATATAGAGCACCACGATGCTGAAGGATAGTGCAAGACAGCGACGAACTACACCAAAGGGTGAATCACCGAGTTAATCGGCGATTCCAACTAACCTCGCTGAATGATCCGCCAACACTATTTTCTGAAGTCTATAAATACTAGACTTATTTATTAATTTTAGAGAGTCGAACATTTATTTTAATTTCCAGAATAGAATAGTACTTTTTGGATATTTTCTCTTAAGTTTGGAGAGGGTTTTTGGGAGACTTGAAGAAAGAAGGATTTTATCTTCCCCAAGTTGGAAGTGGATCTTCTCCATTCTTCTTCCTTTCCTTAAATCAAGGTTTCATTTCTTATACCCACTTGATATTACTATCATTTTAGGTGTATTTTTTTATTTCTTGATGTGTGGCTATTAACCCCCATTCTTGGGGTGTGATTTAGCAAATATGTGTTGATATTATTGTTGGGTCTTGCTTGCTGAGATGTAGTTTAATGGTGATTTCACCTAGTGGTTGTGGTTTAATCTAAAGGGTTTGTAGTTGCAAATACAAAGCCACCCATGTGTTTTCGGCTTGCCCGAGAGGGAGGTCGTGAAACCAAGACCACTAGACTGATGGCCTAAGGAATGGGTCGACATGAGGTTTAGCCCGAGAGGGTGAGCCCTAGTCCCATATCCTAACACTTAGCTCGAGAGAGTGAGTGGGGTAAGGCGTAGGCTAGTCTTCAAGAGGCAAATGGGTGTCCGAGAGGAACGCATTTGAAACGGGGTAAGTTTCCCGAGAGGGAACTTATTTCCATTTAAAGCTTAGCCTAGTCACTATTATCTTACAAATTTCCTATCAAAAGCATGTACCCAACTACCTATCTTAACTTGTATTGCGGTCACACCCCAAGAACTTTTCCCCATACTTGATTTTCTTGTTACTTTAGTTGTTTCTACTACTTTTGACAAAACCCCAAATTGATATTTGACACTTTTGTGTCACCCCCTTTAATTTACTATGTTTTTAATCGTTAATGTCTATAGCTATGGCTAATTATAACTAAATTTTATTTTTCTATTAATTCTCAAAACCACTCCCTTGGGACATGACCCCAACCCTTGGTTGGGTTACTATATTATCGACGATCGTAGACACTCGTACCGTAGGTTAGTGTCGCTGGTCACGATAAGAATCAAAATGGCGCCGCTGCCAGGGAGTGGTGTTACTTGAGAATTCTTAGATTAGTAGAATTTTCGTTCTTCTTAGTTGTAGTTTTACTAACTTAAATTTTAGTCTTGTTGATTGTGTAAACATTTCAGAAAGCATGAGTGTTAACGGCAGTAATGGTAGTCAGGTGGGCCACCAAGATGACATCGGTAACCTCAAGGATGTCTAAGAACCAAATGTCAATGACCCCTATCTCATGGAAGGTGTTGGAGCCATCCGCTTACCTCCAGCCGAGGGGAATGCAATGATCCATATAACGAGCACTATGTTGCAACTCTTGCAAATACAAGGACTTTTCAGCAGATTGGCTCATGAGGTTCCCCATGAACATCTTCGAAACTTCGTGGATGTTTGTGGGCCATTCTCTTTCAAGAACATCTCTCAAGAGTCAGTCAGGCTGTGATTATTCCCATTTTCTCTGATGGGGGAAGCTTGCCAGTGGTTAGTTGAATTACCACAAAATTCGATCACTTCATGGGAGGAGTTGGTTACCGCATTTAATGTGTGATTTTTCCCTCCCTCGAAGATGATGACTATTTGGGATAGCATCCAAAGCTTCAAGGGTCTGAATGGAGAACCTCTGCACGAAACTTGGCTTCAATTTAAAAAATTGGTGCTACAATGCCCAACCCATGGTCTTCCTGATAACGTGCTTCTTCAATACTTCTACCGGAGTCTAGACTCGGTAAACAAGAGTGTTGCTGACCAACTCTCACCTGGAGGTTTAATGCAACAGCCGTACGCGGTAGCATACCAGCTTTTAGATGGCATGACAACCATCAACAAAGCGTGGAACACTCGTGAGGACCAGGTCTCACCCGTCACCTTCCAGCTATCTAAGGAGCAAATTGAAAAGGACAATGAGAGAGACCAAAACATGGCTAAGATTATGACACAACTTGGTATTCTATCTAAGAATGTCTTGGGGGCTGGTACTCATGGTGTCAATGCTGTCGGGGTTGGGAGCATGAATCCTAAAGAGATGAAGTTTGAAGCGCTGTATAGTGAGGAGGTAAATTTTCTAGCAAACCAATGCGGTGGTTACCATTCAAATTACCCAAGACAGGGTGGTAACCAAGGTTGGGCTAGAGACGAAGGATGGAAAGATTGAGATTGTGAATGGAGGGATCAGAATCCAAATTGGAAGGATGGGGAGAAGGATATATATGTGCCTCCCCACAAGCGACAAATGCCCAAGGATTCGGAAGGTGGTAGGTCCGAGGATATGCTCTTGTGTATCCTAAACAAAGTTGAAGGGTCAGACAAAATGCTAAAAGGCATGAAGGAAGATGTGTCTACCCATAACCAGACTGTCACCTCTCATTCAGTTTCAATCAAGTATTTAGAGACCCAAATGGGTCATATCTCTTCTCATCTTAATCCAAGACAGCAAGGGAGTTTGCCTAATGATACTATGGCTAACCCTAAGAGTGAGGCCTGAAGTTTGACTTGCATCGTGCCACGACGTTAACTAAGGCGTTGTTTGGGAGGCAACTTAAAACCCTTTACTTGATTTAGATATCTTGATAAAATAATAATAGTGTGTTAATTGTGCAAATAAAAGTGTGGAGAGTGAACGAAAAGTGCTGATTGACGAGCAATAGAATCTGTCGGCGAATCACCGAAAGGGTCGGCGAAGTCGATCTCACCCGTTGTTTGATTCAATGCATCTTAACGATTGAGTCTGTAAAACTCGGCGTAGTGTAAATTTCGTCGATGCACCGCCAACTCGATTGGTGATCTTGACGATGATCGCCGATGCGATATCCACATAAACTGAAAACTCTATTATATTCGGCGAAAGGATCAGATGTGCAGCGCTTCACTGAGTGAATGGGCGAACTTGACTAACATCGACGAATGAGCGGGAACTGGACGGTTTTTGCAAGCCACAGGTTTAAAAGTCCTATCTCATTCACTTTCTCTCCCTGCTTTGTCCTATCAAACTCACACCCGCACTCTAGCCTTTTATTTCTTGCATTCTTAGAGTATTTTAAGTGTCAAATTATGTTCGGATTTGGATCGCATTGCCGCCTAGCACGTCAGTACTATCTAAATCAGCACCAAAGGTTTGTAATCGAACCCCTAAGTTATTTTATCAACATTTGTACTCATTCACATAATGATTGATAGTATAAAACCTTGGGTGAGTCTCTAAGTTACTGGGATTGCATATATTATTGATTATGATTTGGTATTTTCTGCATGATCTGAGGGACTCCCACTTAGCTATGCTTGGAGTTGAATTGTTACGCAGTAGGAGTAGAAGTTTCTATGGATCATTGTTGAACTTGAGTTATATAAGCGTAAGTTACATTATCTGGGGTTGCGGGTGAAATTTGAAAGGCTGGCTTGAAAATAGACATATTGAGCTGATCGACGTGATCCGAGTTGCTCGATGGTTCTCCTAAGTCCCCATTTCGCCTTTAACTGAATACTTTATATAATGACTGATCTGTGACTTTTGGCGGTCAGTTTAATTCACAAAATGCACTCAGCGACTCGTCGAAAGATCCCTTGTTCGCTCTTTGTCTACTCCCTTGTATCATTTACACATCATGTTTCAACAATTTGCCTAACAGGATTAGCACTTCACCAACTAGCTTGGCTAAGCGAGTCCATAAGCAAAAACACTCTTTTGCTCCTATTTGAATTATTATCTAACTTATCCTCAAAGTCTTTGCAGAAATGGCTAGACCAAAAGTCGCAGGGAGAAATGATCTACCTAGGCACATAAGAGCACGAGAATTTAAAAATGATGAAAAGAAAGCAGAGCTAGCCAGAAAAGGAAATTTACCCAGGAAGCCAGGGCAAAGAGACGAATTCCCATCGACCCTAATGTGCCTCCATGGGATCGAGGTCTAGTTAATGCAATACGGGCCTTCAGAGCAGCTTATGAGATAAATCAGATGATTGCAACTAATCTTGCTGCAGAGGCCATGGCATAGGCAAACACAACAATACTCCGGGGACCATTGTTTTACTTTAGGGAGATGCATCGGGCACTGATGTCCCGACAGATAGAGAGACTGCATAAGACAGGAGCCTTCTTCACCTCTTTCTATGTCTTATCTTTCTTAAACCCTAGGTACTGTCATTATTTGCATTTGAGGACAAATGCTTTTTATTGTGGTGGGGTGAGGCCCATACCTTTTGTTCTAATAGGTGTGTTTTGTGTATATTTGGGTTGTTCTGTCCTAAATTCTGCTAATTATTTCTTTTTGTTGATGTTTGAGCTCGTGGCTCCATTTACTTTTAATTGCAAAATAATTTTGACCCTTCCGAATTTTTTTGAATTTTTCACACATTTTGCCACCGCTTGTGTTGAAAGTAGCTGTTCTTTTGCAATAATTTAAGTCTTATTTTTTATCAATACCGATGACTTGAATAGTGCTCTCAATTGAACGAACATGAATGCACGGCTACGACGAGGCGAAATAAAGTTGCATAGACAATATGTGAACTCTTTGCATCTCGTTGTGATTAGTCATTTATCAAATTGATTCTCTTGTAATGACCATTGCACACTAGCGAAAGCATGTAGTCTTGTTTGACTTAAGTGTCGATGCCTCGTGTGATTAGCTTACATTGAACCATGCATGAATAAACCCAAAATTTGCCTTGTTAGTCTAATTGATTTAGAAAGGTGTCCTCTTGATATGATCTTTGGCAACTTTAAAGAGTGTGAGCCAAACTTGACATATACCTTTTTTGTTGCCTACCCGTGAGCGTGTGAAACTCTTTTGAACACCCTTTGAGCCTTACCTTTGTTTGGAAGAACCTTGATGAACCCTAGACCTTACTTAACCCACTACCTATAACCCTCTTAAGTTGTGATTTAGTGAATAGCCAACGTAGGCTTTTGGCCTAAGTTGGGGGTGTGGTGAAAAGGAAAAGGAGAAGTCAAGAAGTGCAAGAAAAAGTCTCTAACCTATGGTATTGCAAAATAAAATGGAAACCCTCCGAAAAAAGAAAAAAAAAAGGAATAAAAATGCAAAAGGAATTGAGTTTCCAAGAAATACATAGAGAATGAATGAAAGGATGACTTAGAAGCACTAGAACAAAAAGTGACAAAGGAAAGGAAAATGACGTTTTGAGAACACCACATCTCATAAGGATGAAGAAGTCACTGAACCTAAATGACCATACCTATATACTCAACCCCATTACAAGCCTTGAAAAGACCTTTGTGATCTTGAGTAAGCCGAACCGAAAGTCGATTGGAAAATAAGGGCAAACCTATGGGTGAAAACATGCATTGTGTTCCTCTTTTTGAGTGTGAGCATTACATCTAATTACTGAGCTTGAATTGATTAACCTCTATGTGTGAATATGGAATCATTCTTTGTGTGAGGGCATTTAGATTCTTTTTGTTGAGCTTGAACTTGCACAAGTAGCAAGTATTGTGAGCATGAGAATCTTTGATAGTGATGTGTCAAAACTTGAATCTTTGATTACACAATTGAATCTTCGCATAAGTAGTTTGAGTCTTGTTGTGTATATTCATGATTTAGTCGTGTGTAGCACTATTTAAGACGCCTTGTTGAATGGATGAACTTGAGTTGTTTGAGGACTAGCAAAAGTTGAAGTTGGGGGTGTGATGAGTCGACAAATTGGACTCATTTAGGGTTTTATTTTGATAGAAATAGTGGCCTCAAATGCTTATTTTGTCTCAATATCTGATGAAAACTCTTAAGTTTTAGGTATTTGAAGTTTTGTATGGAAGCATGGACACTTAGGCGCAACAAGGAACAAAAAGGATGAAAAGAATGAAGATGCTGAAACCTGAGCATCGCCAAGCACACTTGGCAATTCGCAGACTGGACGCACTCTGCCTTTTGTTCCAATACGCGAAGCCCTGAAGGAGCAGGATAAAAAAGGCGTTGAAAGAAGCAGTTGGCGTTCCGCCGAATAGATCCGCGAATAAATACTATGTCGCCCAATGATATAGAGCACCACGATACTGAAGGCTAGTGCAAGACGGTGACAAACTACACCAAAAGACGAATCGCCGAGTTAATTAGCGATTCCGCCTAACCTCGCCGAATGATCCGTCAGCACTATTTTCTGAAGTCTATAAATACTAAACTTATTTATTAATTTTAAAGAGTCGAACATTTATTTTAATTTCTAGAATAGAATAATACTTTTTGGATATTTTCTCTCAAGTTTGGAGAGGGTTTTTGGGAGACTTGAAGAAAGAAGGATTTCATCTTCCCCAAGTTGGAAGTGGGTCTTCTCCATTCTTCTTCCTTTCTTAAATCAAGGCTTAATTTCTTATACCCACTTGATTTTACTATCATTTTAGGTGTATTTTGTTATTTCTTGATGTGTGGCTAAAACCCCCCATTCTTAGGGTGTGATTTAGCAAATATGTGTTGATATTATTGTTGGGTCTTGCTTTCTGATAGACTAGATGTGGTTTAATGGTGATTTCACCTAGTGGTTGTGGTTTAATATAAAGGGTTTGTAGCTGCAAATACAAAGCCACCCATGTGTTTTCGGCTTGCCCGAGAGGGAGGTCGTGAAACCAAGACCACTAGACTGATGGCCTAAGGAATGGGTCGACATGAGGTTCAGCCCGAGAGGGTGAGCCCTAGTCCCATATCCTAATACTCAGCTCGAGAGAGTGAGTGGGGTAAGGCGTAGGCTGGTCTTCATGTGGCTAATGGGTGTCCGAGAGGAGCACATTTGAAACGGGGTAAGTTGCCCGAGAGGGAACTTATTTCTATTTAAAGCTTAGCCTAGTCACTATTATCTTACAAATTTCCTATCAAAAGCATGTACCCAACTACCTATCTTAACTTGTATTGCGGTCACACCCCAAGAACTTTTCCCCATACTTGATTTTCTTGTTATTTTAGTTGTTTCTACTACTTTTGACAAAACCCCAAATTGATATTTGACACTTTTGTGTCACCCCTTTTAATTTACTATATTTTTAATCGTTAATGTCTTTAGCTACGACTAATTAGAACTAAATTTTATTTTTCTATTAATTCTCAAAACCACTCCCTTGGGACACAACCCCAACCCTTGGTTGGGTTACTATATTATTGATGATCGTAGACACTCATACCGTAGGTTAGTGTCATTGGTCATGATAAGCATCAATTCGCTAGAGTTCTTAGGGTCACAGGTTGGTGAGGATTCTCGAAACTTCATTGATGAGGTCAAGAAGATATTCGAAGTAATGCAGGTAACTGGGAATGATCGGGTTGAGTTAGTATCTTACCAACTTAAGGATGTGGCTCATATCTAGTATACTCGGTGGAAAGAGAACAAGGGTACAGATGCAACTCCTATCACTTGGGATTGCTTTAGTGAGACCTTTCTGGGAAAGTTTTTCCCAAGAGATCTAAGGGAGGCGAAAGGTCAGGAATTTATGAACTTGAACAAGGTAGCATGACAGTCCAAGAGTACATGCTCAAGTTTACCCAACTCTCCAGGTATGCTCCTCACATGGTTGCTGATTCCAGGGCTCAGATGAATAAGTTTCTATATGGAGTGTCAGACTTGATGGAGAAAGAGTGTAGAAATGCTATGTTGCTGGAAAATATGAGCATCTCTAGGCTCATGACTCATGCTCAACAGGTTGAGGGTGATAAGCTTAGGGAACATGCTAAGGAGAACAAGAAGGCTAGGAATGGGAACTATGACTATTCTCAGTAGAAATAGAGTGGTGGAAATTGCTCGCAGGGTCAGTAGAAATTTTCAGCTCCAATACCTTCATCAGCTAGTGTTCCGTCCTCCAAGCTCAGACAAGATCAGAAAGGTAAGGCATCAGGATCTAAGTCCCAGGGGAGTGTTACAGGTACCAAAACCTACCCAACTTGCCTTAAGTGTGGTAAGAACCATCCGGGAGAGTGCCTTGCAGGAAAGGAAAGATGCATTGGGTGTGGTCAGTCTGGCCACAGATTGAGGGATTGTCCTTTTAAACAGGGTCAATGAGGAAATGGTAGAGCTCAGTCCACAACTTTAGCAGCACCAACAAGTCGCCTGACTCAGCAGGGTAACTCATCTGGTACAAGTGGCGGACAATGCCAAAACAGGTTGTATGCTCTTCAGGCTCGCCAGGATCAGGAAGATTCTCCTGATGTAGTCACTGGCACGTTACAAGTCTTTGATCTCGATGCTTATGTTTTGTTAGATCCAGGGGCTACTCTTTCCTTTGTTACTCCTTATATAGCAGTTAAGTTTGATGTTAGCCCAGAAACTCTCTCAGAACCTTTCTCAGTCTCTACTCCAGTCGGTGACCCAGTTATGGCTAGATGGGTATACATAAATTGCCCTGTCACAGTCTCCCAGAAAGTCACCTCAGCAGATCTTGTAGAGTTGGAAATGGTAGACTTCGATGTCATTCTAGGCATGAATTTGTTACATTCCTTTTATGCCTCAGTCGATTGTAGAACTAGGATTGTTCGTTTTCAGTTTCCAGACGAACCAATCTTAGAATGGAAGGGTAGTAGCTTAGTGCTTATGGGTCGATTCATTTCTTACCTTAAGTCCAAAAAGATGATCTCTAAGGGTTATCTCTATCATCTAGTTCGGGTTAAGGATTCAAGCTCAGAAACCCTAACTCTTGAGTCAGTTCCTGTGGTTAATGAGTTCCCAGAAGTGTTTTTAGAAGATCTTCCCGAAGCTCCTCCTGAAAGGGAAATCAATTTTGGAATTGATCTCCTTCCAGATACCCAACCTATTTTTATTCCTCCTTACAGAATGGATCTAGCTGAGCTTAAGAAATTGAAAGAGCAGTTGAAAGACCTCCTAGATAAGGGCTTCATCAGACCTAGTATTTCGCCATGGGTTGCACCAGTGTTGTTTGTGAAAAAGAAAGATGGTTCTCTCAGAATTTGCATTGACTATAAGCAGTTGAACAAGGTCACAATCAAGAATAAGTATCCCATCCCCAAGATTGATGACTTGTTTGACCAATTTCAGGGTGCTAGTCATTTCTCAAAGATAGACCTCAGATCTAGTTATCATCATCACAAGGTCAGAGATAGTGACATTCCGAAGATAGCCTTCAAAACTCGGTATAGTCATTATGAATTTGTAGTTATGACATTTGGACTAACCAATGCTCCTACAGCTTTCATGGATTTGATAAATAGAGTGTTCAAGCAATATTTGGACTTGTTCATTATCGTCTTTATTGATGATATCCTCATTTACTCTAGGAATGAGGAAAAACATGCGAGTCATTTGAGAGTTGTTATGCAAAATCTCAAAGATCGCCAGTTATTCGCCAAATTTAACAAGTGCGAGTTTTGGTTACAATCAGTTAGTTTCCTTGGGCATATAGTATCCAGCGAAGGGATCCGGGTGGATTCCCAAAAAATAGAAGCAGTGAAACAATGGCCCAAACCTACCTCTCCTACAGATATCAGAAGTTTCTTAGGTCTAGCGGGTTATTACAGAAGGTTCGTGGAAGGATTTTCATCCATAGCCTTACCATTGACTAGGTTGACTCAGAAGATGGTCAAGTTTCAGTGGTCAGATAATTGTGAGAAAAGCTTTGCAGAATTGTGAGAAAAGCCTCACCATCCATAGCGGGTTATTAATGCAACGAGGAAAGGTTATAACCTATGCTTCTAGACAATTTAAGGTGCATGAGAAGAATTATTCGACTCATGACCTCAAGCTTGCAGCATGGTGTTTGCACTCAAGATTTGGAGGCACTACTTGTATAGTGTTCATGTAGATGTGTTCACAAACCATAAGAGCCTTCAGTGTGTGTTCATCCATAAAGAGTTGAATCTTCGATAGAGAAAATGGCTTGAGTTCCTCAAGGATTATGACATGAGTGTGCATTACCATCCTGGTAAGGCAAATGTAGTAGCAGATGCCCTTAGAAGACTATCTATGGGTAGTGTAGCATATGTTAAGAAAGAAAGAAATGAGCTAGCAAAGGATGTCCACAGGCTTGCTCATTTAGGAGTTCGTCTTATGAGCATACCTGATGGTGGTGTGACAGTTCAAAATGGCTCAGAATCTTCATTTGTAGCAGGGGTTAAGGAAAAGCAAGACAATGATCCGATATTGCTCAAACTTAAGGGTGCAGTCCATCAACAGAGAGTTGAGGTTTTCTCCCAAGGGGGAGATGGTGTGCTTCGCTACCAGGGTCGATTATGTGTTCCTAATGTGGGCGAGTTGAGACAACATATTCTTGCAGAAGCCCATAATTCCAGGTACTCTATTCATCCAGGCGCCACTAAGATGTACCGTGATCTGCGGGAAGTCTTTTGGTGGAATGGCATGAAGAGGGACATAGCAGATTTTGTGGCTAAGTGCCCCAATTGTCAGCAAGTGAAGGTAGAACATCATAAACCAGGGGGTATGACTCAAGAGATCGACATTCCTACTTGGAAGTGGGAAGTGATCAACATGGATTTCATTACAGGTTTACCTCGTACTCGCAGACATCATGACTCCATTTGGGTAATAGTTGACAGAGTCACTAAGTCTTCTTGCTTTTTGGCGGTCAAGACTACAGATTCAGTGGAGGACTACGCCAAGATTTATATTAATGAGATAGTCAGGTTACATGGGGTTCCTTTGTCTATTATCTCGATAGAGGTCATCAGTTTACCTCTTATTTCTGGAAGTCATTTCAGAAAGGTCTTGGTACTCAGGTTAATCTTAGCACATCATTTCATCCACAAACGGATGGTCAGGTAGAGCGTACCATTCAGACCTTAGAGGACATGTTGAGAGCTTGTGTGATTGACTTCAAGGGTAGTTGGAATGATCACCTTTCTCTTATAGAGTTTGCCTACAATAATAGCTACCATTCCAGCATTCAAATGGCCCCTTATGAGGCATTGTATGGGAGCAAATGTAGATCTCCTGTTGGTTGGTTTGAAGTAGGTGAAGCAGCCTTGATAGGACCAGATTCAGTCCATTATGCGATGGAGAAAGTGCAACTCATTAAAGAAAGACTTAAGACACCCATAGTCGCTAGAAGTCTTATGCAGATGTAAGGAGAAGGGAACTAGAGTTCCAAGTTGATGATTGGGTTTTCTTGAAAATGTCACCTATGAAAGGGGTGATGAGATTTGGAAAGAAAGGGAAGCTTAGTCCTAGATATGTAGGCCCTTACAAGATTCTGAAAAAGGATTGGTAAAGTGGCTTATGAGTTAGAGTTGCCAGCAGAATTACCAGCAGTGCATCCAATCTTTCACATTTCACTATTGAAGAAGTGTGTGGGTGATCCAGCATCCGTAGTGCCATTAGAGAGTGTGGCTGTGAAAGATAGTCTTTCGTATAAGGATGTACCAGTTGAGATTCTTGATCATCAGGTTAAAAGGTTGAGAAATAAAGAAGTTGCTTCAGTCAAGGTTTTGTGGAAAAGTCAATCCGTAGAGGGAGCTACTTGGGAGGCAGAAGCAGCCATGAAGTCTAAGTATCCCTACCTCTTTCCTTTCGATTCCACTCCAGCTTGAGGTAATAGTTCCTCTTCAGTCATTCATGCATATAATTAGTCTTAGTATCATGTTCCTTCAGTCTATACTTGCATTTTCAGCGTATTTGCATGTTTTTGGAACTTAGTTCAGTCAGAAATCAGCTTCCAGTGTTTAGTGGTAGGGTTGCATCTCATCCCCTCCATTTCAGTTAGTTTAGTCTTCATTCGAGGATGAATGATCCCAAGGAGGAGATATTGTAACACCTCAAAAACCAAACCCAGAAATTTTTAACAGAACTTACCTGAAGCAGTTGACCACGGCAGGGTTCACGGACCATGATAGGGACCACGGTCCGTTGACGTACCCGTGGTGGTTGCTTGAACTCCACTAGGCCCAGACATCAGACCACGGGTCCCTTCACAGGCCGTGGTCTTGACGATGGGCCATGGTGGCGTCCTTCAAGGTTAGGCAGTAACCTCTCCTCGGCCATCCCTTAGACCCCCACGCCCAAGTGAAGCCCACGGGGACCTTCACGGTCCGTGGTCCTTCACACGGGCTGTGGGAACGTCCATAACGCCCTAGACAGTAGTCCAACTTTTCATTGACCTCAACCCACATGCCTGGGTGAAGACCACGGGGACCTTCACAGTCTGTGATCCTTCACACGGGCCGTGGGAAGGTCCGTGAAGAGCTAGGCAGTAGCCCCCTCTTGTCAGCCTTAGACTCTGTGACCAAGTGAAGACCACAGGAGCCTTCACGGTCCGTGGTCCTTCATACGGTCTGTGGTAGGACCTGTGGTCAGCCTGTCTGCAGCTTTAAGTCAGGGGTCTTTTGGTCTTTTCCTATTTTGTTGTTCCGCTAAACTACGTCGTGTTAACCCTAAACTACGTGGTTTTGGTCAGTTTTAGCCTAGAAACATAACTAGAACTTACCTAAGTCAGATTATTAATCCAAACTTAGTAAATTAGAAGCGAAAGAGGAGAAAAGGTTGAGCAACCCTAGTTCAAGAACGCAATAAGTTTCCTCTAGTTCCAGACTTGAAATCGAAGGATTTCTCCATGGAATTCGTCACCAGGTATGTGGGATTTCACTAGTGGGTTCCTTTCGCCCTTAGGTCCTTAGATTTCAATCAGACTCTTGATTCCCTATTATTAACTAGACCTAGGGTTTCTAGAACTTCAGCAGATTATAATGAATTAGTTATTTATATGTTCCAAATCAAATTATCATGTTATTACTTCGTTTCTAGCATGAATTCCAGAATCGTAGCTTGGTAGTTCTTTAGTTCTTAAATTATACATGCTAGGTAAGATATTTCAGTATTTCAGATGTACATGCCTCAGCTTGAATGTGTCATTATCAGTATATAAATGTGCATTCTTAGTCTGCATGTCAGTTTTGAGCTATCCAGTATATTTCAGTAATTCAGTCATAATTTGTTAATCATTTAATCTATTGGGAGTAGCGTAATACCGAGTTGGACTAGGGTCAGTCACCCATATAGTCCCAGAACTACGAGCCACGTAGATTGTAATTCCCCTCTGTGGGCATCATTTTAGTGATCACGCCAGCATGCCTATACACCTTTGCCCAGGTGTATTGGGTCCACTCGATAGGGCGTATACATCAGACTCCACACTTAGCTCATGTGGTTTTATTATCGGTTATTAGTAGCTCCCACAGTTCAGTCATCATTGCATTGACCACAGTTCTGTATAATCAGTATTCAACATTAGCATGTCTAAATTTGGTCAATGCATTCAGTTAGCTCAGTATTCAGTATCCATATCATGTTCAGATTATACTCTTGCTTTATTGCTTGTTCAGTTATGTGTTTATTTCACCTTTACTCTATCCTGCATGCTCAATACCTTTTAAGTACTGACGCATACTCTGCGCTACATTTTCTCGTGATATAGGTTCAGGTTCCCAGCATCCAGATCACCCTTAGATCGATTCCCGATCTCCATTTTAGCAACCTCAGTGGTGAGTCCTCATTCTTCGAGGACAATAGTCATGTTATCTTTTCATTATTTCAGTCTTTTAGTTTCAAGTTTGCTAGACTTAGTTGGGGAGTGTCCTAGCACTTCTAGTCAGTTAGAGACTATTTTCAGACATTGTTAGATTCAACTTAGTATTTGAGTTTGATGTTTCTTTTGTACTAAACTCTCAAATTTGATATTCAGTTTTAGTATATGGGTATTTCCCCTCATTTTAGATTTATTTAAGATTAGCTTCTGCATCAGTTTTATTTTTCAGTTTATCTTTAGTATGCTCATGATTATGCCAACAGGGTTAGT
>JAJOOR010000359.1:0-52099 GCA_036250505.1 Solanum acaule
TTCTTCTCTTCTGAAATCTTACAAAGATTAACAAAGAATATTTTGCAAGGGCAAGACCCCATGGATGAACCATACTCTAAGCAGAGGCGATATTACCAAGAATAGAATACATATAGTTTGTATAAGGGTTATAGAGGAAAATCTAGAGTAGATTATACACCAGAAATTAATAAATGCAACTTATTTGTTCACCAATTTCATTTTTTCTTAACAAGGCAAATAACTCAATTAAACTATAAACTGTAAAATTGCTGGATGCTTTTTTTACACACATAATCCTACTCATTGGCATTAACAAAGCGCAATCTCAACTTTAGTATTCAATGGATCCTTCTGTTACAATATAGAGTTCATATACACAACAAAAGTATAATCATGAATTAAAATTCTTACATATTAACATGATAACATAAACTCAAAAATGAATTTCAAAATACTAACCTCATGAATGTTTTGCTGAATTCGTTCAACCTTGATGAAAATCAAGTACTTCGGCCTCTACTAATTCCTAACTTTTTCTGGAACACCTCATATTTCTTTTTTGAAATTTGTTAATTAGTAAGGCATAGTAGCAACCAAAGACTTTTTAACTGAGGCTTTAAATTATGATAGTAAATCGAAAATGAATGAGTTATCATAACACAATAAATTACACATTATTCAACTAAAAGTATGTAGTTGCACTTCTCGATTTAATATCAAAATCGACCATTACATCTTATTTTAAATCTCCATGTTGGAAATGCCGACATCAATCAATTCAATTATGTTTTTTTGAAAATTTAATTCATTTGCTAATTTATTCCTTTATTCTTTGGTAGATATAAAATCCACCTAAAGGGTTTTGAAATGAAAACTTGTAAGTATTAATAAAGGGGTGTCTCCTATCTCAAATCTGAGACATGTTTCTATCAACTACTAATTTTACTAATGTGATTTGTAAATAACCAATAAATGATGAGGAATATATTTTCTCATTATTATGCTCACCTTTCAAAAGATTAAAATGATAAATCAAACTACAGATATCCTAATAATTATTTCAAGGATAAGAGTATAGGTACACATAATGGACTAAAGAAGATGTTTATAAATATTCAGAATATAAACAAAGTGTCCTCAATGCCTATTTAAGTTCTTAACTGATGGTATTTTGATACTTTGTAGGTATGTATATTAAAGAAAAAGGCAAGGATGAATCTATGAAAAATAGACCAAAAAATTAAAAAATGTGTAAGCTATTAGCTGGGATCGCGTAATGCAATAGGCTGATCGCCGAATATAACTATACACCACCTAAAGTAACAATTTTCACGTGTGAGAATATTAAAGGTAGGCCAATGAAGTAAAGTATAAATGGTGATTCGCCGGAATAGTTGGGTGACCTAAAGTTCTATCACCAAAGGTGACACGCTTTTGGGCAAGAATAAAGTCTCAATGGGCGATAAAAGGTGGTAATCGATAATATGCCAAATATGAAAAATTGAGTTAGCCTTCTATGGTTCAAACACCTGAAGTCAAGAAAGGGCAAGCTAGGGCAAGCTGAAGAACAGAACGGCGATCCGTTTAATCATGTAGGTGTGCCCGACTATTGTTGATGATCGGGTCGCACATGGAATTTTAAATTTTTTTTGGAGAAAGTATAAATAGCTCAAAGGAGAGAGAAAATATATCTTTTACCTATTCTAATAATTTCTTATTGAGAAATAGACTTTTCCTACTTTTTGGTAGTTTTGGGGTTTTGAAGAATCTTGTAATGGACAATTGAGGGTTCAATTGAAAGTGGGTGTTGCAGATAATTAATTGCTCAATGGGTGAAAACATAATTGATATAATTTTGTTTCCCCTTCTAGGGGTGTGAATATGGAGTTGGGTGTTAATTTAAATTACTAGGTCTAGTGTCTTGCTCCGTTTTTTCGCTATTCACTCTCAGATTTGGGCTATTTAGCATGGGGTAGATTTATAGGGTAATGATGCAAACATAATACCACCTTAGATCTTTTATTGATTCTCAAAAGATATTAATTGACATGAGTAAATAGCATAATACTTGCAAATTGTATTTAATTACTGTAGTTTACTCGAAAGAGATATTTTAGTCCAATTCTAATTGTCAAATCTACTTGAAATAGAGTTTTTAGCATGCTATTGGGTTGATTTGTATTTTACATATTTGTGACCGCAAGAAGATTTTATGATATGATGCTTTGATATCGAAAAAATATTGGTGACGTTTAAGCCAACCCAACCTATCTCTGTTTGTCTAGAATTATCGAGCAGGCACTTGTAGCCCTATTTTATATTAGTACCCACTTCCACACCCCTATATTATCCTTTAAATGTTTAAATCCCTATTTTATGTTGAATTTTCATAAATGATTCCAAAATCCTTATATTAAATTTGGTTAAATTATCCAATAACTTGTCCTAATTTCTACAATGAATTGGTTTTCAGTTTTCACTTTTAATTTTCTCATTGGATTCTTACATTTAGATCACTCCTTGGGGGATTCGACCACAAATCTTTTGTTGGGTATTTATTTTTCTAGGGATAGGTTACTCATTTAATTGTGTAAGTTAGTAATTTGAGTGTTATAAAAAATGACACTTTTGCTAGGGAGTAGAAGCTAAGAATTCAATTTGTGAAATGGTGTTTTTTGTAGTAGAAAAAAGTGTTGTTTGGTATTGTTGTTGTTCCCCTTTTTAAAGGTGGAAATATCAGTGAGAATTGAAGTGGTAATGCTAGTCACTATGGTAGAATGATAACATGGTAGATATGAACGCTATGTATGTTAATATCGTCAAAGGTACAGGAGACATCCTGTTACTTCCTATTACTAGGAGAGCTATGTTTTATGTAACCAAATATATGTTGCAATTTTTCCAGATGAAAGGAATGTTTTGAGGTCTTTCTCATGAATATCTCTGAAATTTGGTGGACATTTTTGGGCCTTTAATCTTTAAGAACATCTCACAAGAATCCATAATTTTGAGGTTGTTTCATTTCTACTAATAGCAACCAAGAGGATGGTCGACCTAACAATAGAAATGTTCCTTGAAAGCGTTTTCCTCCTTCGAAGATGGTTAAACTTAGACATAGAATCAAAAATTTCAAGAGAGTAGAAGGTGAACCTCTCTATGACACTTTGTTGGGATTTAAAAAGTATGTGTTACAATGCCCGACACATGAAGTTCAGACAATTTATTACTACAATATTTCTATTGTAGCCTTGATAAAGTAAAACAAGAATTGGAGACCATCGTATCAAAATAGGGATAATGCAGCAACCGTTTGGTGTGGCAATAATGTTGCTTGACGATACACCCAAGACCACCGAGCATGGCAAGTTAGGGAGGATCAAGTATCTTCTCAATAATTGGGTACAAGCAAGGAACAAATGGATATGAAAAAGGAGTGTGATAATTACATGGCCAGGATGATGACTCTACTTGACTTGTTAATCAAACATGTCATGGGGGGTGGATGGATATCGGTAAACATAGTTGGTACAAGTAGTTAGAAGTTCCAGATTATGCCAAATTAGAGGCATTATACAATAAATATGTGTAACACATGGGGAACAAAATTGGGGGTTCTTATCCGAACTATCCTAGATAGGGCGAGAACTATGGTAGGACTAAAGAGGGAATAATGGTTGGAGAGATTAGCGAGATACATAAGGTAATTGGATAGATTGTGAAGTTTACAAAAATAGATACATACCACCTCCTGACCATCAAAAATAGAAAGAGACAGTTGCACCGCAAAGGAATCGAACTGATGATATGTTGACTAGGATCCTTATAAGGTTGAAGGGTTCTACAAATTATTAAAGAACTTAAAAAGTTAGTTCTCCACTTTGACTCAAATGGTTACTTCATACTCTTTGTCAATTAACAAACTTGAAACTTAGATGTGCCAAATCTCCATTCATTTAAATCCAAGGCAGCAAGGAACTTTGCATAGTGATAGCATCCGCAATCCCATGAATAATATTTGATGAGTAAGAACTAGGTCCTGCCACAACGATAAATAAAGGGCATCTTCTGACCCAAACGAAGTTTATTTTATTGCGTTTAATAACATGTGTTATAAGTGCAGGTTGAAATAATAGGACATAATGGGCGATGCGAATTTCCATTTGATGATTCGTCGAGTCAGTTAGGCGGACATCTTCATGGTTGTCTTCTTTGCCATGTATTTTGAAAAATGGTGCTGTCAACTTCTCCTTACAGGGACTTGTTCAGTGATTAGCCGAATGGCATTGGGCATAGAACATCGGGTCTTCCGAGTTGAACTTCAATTTTTAGTTTTTTGTATATGTATCCATTGTGAGCTTATAAGCTCATTCGATGATGTTAGTGGCAAACTATCAAATGCACCTGACAACGAAATGTAAAGAGTCTTTTCTCTTTAAGAAGTCAATCCTTTGATATTTTTGAATCATTTCACTTTATACACTCTATACACTTAGCCTAAATACTAGTTCGAGTCTTCTTTGCTTCGATTTTCTTACGTCAAGTGGTATACTTCTTGTGATTCTAGAACCAAACCCTTCATCCCTCATTGTTTGAGGATCTTTAATCATTGAGGTTGATTCTTGAGTTCACTTTTATTATTTTTGCATGAAATCGGTGCATATGTCAGGTTAAATATTGATATAGCTAATTTGATGTATAAATCACGTGGGTTGTTTTATCTTAGTCGATTGAATATTTACCATGTCTTAGAATTGTCAAATTTGTGTCCAACATTGAAATTTTTTTAGTTTGTGGGTTGATAATTGAAAATGGATTGATGATTAGTATGGGTTTTGTTTGAAATTTTCCTGCCTGAAGTCTAACTAGCCTTATGCTGTCCATAGGCCTGTTTTTGCCCAATGATTGATAGAGTGACATCATTCTTAAGGGAAAATTGTTGATTTGGCAACACTTTATTTAGTTTTGGGAAAATATGAGTACCCAAGGGTAAAATTGGTATATGGGTAGCCTATTAAGTTGTTTTGGTGTTGTGTAGGCGTTGCATTTTGGTTCTCAATATTGAAAAATTGCCATTAGGCTGAAATTAACTGATCGGTGACATCGGTGAGCTTGTCAATGGGATTAGGGTAATCGTCGAGTATGTCCCACATCACATTTTTAGTGTAAAATTGTTTCTTGGGCACTGACACTTTCGGCGGGCATGTCTTAGCTCGCCAAACAATCTCGATAAATAAACGAGTTGGAGTTGGCATCGCCCTTTATACATGGTCCTAAACTATATTTCATTAGAACTTTTAGTGGGCTTATCCTAGCGTGCAAAACCATATCGACAAATCACCGAGTTGGAGTGGATATCACCCTTCATGGCTAAGTAAAATTAATTTTAGTTTGGTAAAGTTGGGTGAGCTCGTCTAAGCTCATGTAAACCTTTAGGTGTATCGTCTACCTATTTAATGAGCCTCACGGAACCTGTTTCAACTATACTTGTTAATGAAATTATTTTCAACTAACCTCCTCTCAATGTTTATTTTAAAATACTATGCTTTATAGGAAATGGCCAAAACAAAAATCCATGCTTTTTAAAATGTTGTGTCATCTGACTCAGACTCCGACTACAATCCTTCAGCCCTTCTAAACAGGAAAAAGGTGTGTTGATAAATGAGCCTTCTGAGCAGCGAAATTCACTCTGTACAGCTGTAAGCCTGTGAGTGAAAATCAAAAGAAAGACATGGAGGTTGTTGATGAGTCGAGGATTTCAACTCATTTAGGGCTTAATATTTAGGTAATTAGTGTCCTCAATGCCTATTTTAAGCTCTAAATTGATGATAAAATGTTAATTTGCAGATATGAAGGGAAAAGAGCAAGGCAAGGGAGTTACAAGGAAAAAAGGAGCGAAAGAGCTGAAAGAGTTGAAGGGAAGCAAAGGTGGTACTCGTCAAGACAATCGGCAACTGGCAGAGTGGACCTTTAGCTCGCCTAAAGTTCAAGAAGGCTAGCCCATGGGTGTCACTGCTTTGTGGAAATTTGCATATTTTTTCATATTTACTCCCTTGAATTTTTTGTCTGTTTGCTTGTAAAGTTGGTGTCCCAAACATGATTTGATTTCTAGCCAATTGCTATGCATGCTCGTATTATTGCAAGATCTATTGCATGATCTTGCTTGTTTATTTCATTTTGAACTATGGACGACCGTATTATCCTATTAAATTTTGCTTTTGGCCCCTATATGTTGAATTTAGTGTTTAAATTGTTTAGAATTGTGGGTGTGTAGTTGTAGCATGTTCAGTTGGGTGTGGGTTAAGTCTGAGTAACCCAGTTTGTATCGAACAACTGAATTTTCCTAATGATAGAGCATGTGACATCATTCTCAAGGGAAAAAGACTTTGATTGTTCGATTTGATAGAAAATGGGGGAAGTATGAGTACCCCGGGGTTGGTAGTGCTATGAGCTAGGTGTTAATTGCATAGAATAGCTATTTAAATTTTCTTAAGTGTTAAAGTCGCTAGATGTAGCACCTTGAGTTCAAAAAAGAATTAAAGAGAATTCCTTTGAGTCATTTTTAGGTTCTTCTAAGTATTGGGTCAACTTCGAACGACCATAACTTTTAGTACACGAAGAGTTTGGAGTCCCACAAGATATCAAATGAAAGATCTTTAAGTCCTCTTTCCAACGCGATGGTGTTTACTAATTTTCAAGCTCTTATGAGAGAGATATACCCTTCTGAAGTCAGGACGTTCATTTCAGGAAAGTTACCCAAAATAGGTGGGGTATTTTAGTTTTTTCCTTACCCCGACTTATTCTAAATATGAATTACACCGAAATAAGGGTCTAAACAGATTAGAGTTAGTTTCATTCATCCCCAAAAACATTTAGGGTTTTGGAGAGAAGATTCAATAGGAGAAAATGTTGAATGTTTCAAGCGTTCGTTCAAGCAATTCAATATTTCGCAAAAATCCTAGTTCTTTGAGGTATGTAAGCTTCCATAGTGTTGGGGTTTTTCACCCACACGCCAATCATGAGTTTCTTTTGCAAATCTATCCATAAATATTGAGCAATTTAATTTCTTGATGAGTTCTTGATAAGTATTCTTGAAGTTTCCTAATCGATTAAGTTTTGATGTAAGATTCTTTTTGGGTGAATTTCAATCGACCATATCTCTTAGAATATAAAGGGTTATGTAGACCATAACCTATCAAATTAAAGGTATTTAAATTTTTTTCTTAACACCACCAATTTTGCGTCAATTTCATATCGTAGTAAAAAGTTATGACCATTTTAGTCACCTGATATAGTGCTTTTACGAAATAGAATATAAAATTAAAGGTATTTACATAGTTGTTTTTGTCTTTATACCTCCAAGAAAACCCTAAACGAATTTCTTGACTAGTAAAAGGCTCAAACCGATTAGATTTTCATCTTTTAATCTATCATTCTCTTCTCTATTGGAACACCCCGGAAATTAGTAGGCTAAACTAGAGCCTAACAAGAGGGTTAAGAGTCATGAAGGTGGCCTACAACAAAGGCAAAGGGGCAAAGGACAAGGCTGTTCAAGCCTTGCCAAGGCACTGCCCATGACCACGAGGGCCTTCACTGCTTGTGGTGGTCACCACGCCTCATGGTGCCACTTGTGGTGGTAAGGCAGTAGCCTCCCCAAGGCTGCCCCAAATTGGATCCTTCACAATACAACTTCACGGCTCGTGAAGCCTTAGACAACTCGTGGGAGTCACCTTTGTCATGCATTGGTGGTGTGAGGATGGAAAGGAAGTGGCTTAGCCACTGCCTCAAGGTCCACGAGAGGGACCCTCGTGGCAAGCCCCACAACTTGTGGAGCCCCTCGTGAGGTTGCCTTGGGCGTGTGGGCTAAAGGAACAAGTTTCCTAGATACTTCTTCAAGTCCATGAAGGGGACCATGGCAAGTGGTCATGAGCATGGATCGTGGAGCCCCTCGTTGCACCTGGGCAACTCACTTAAAGTGAGGGGTGTTTTGGGAGATTCCAGTTTAAGTCTAATTAAAGTGAAGTCATTTTGGGTAAGTTTAGGGTCATTTTTAAGTCAGATTAACCCAGATTAAATCTTTTACCTTATTCTTCCAATTCCCAATAGAAAGACCCAAATCCTCTATAAAAATATTCTCTCTCTAGAAAACTCAAAGAAGAAGAAAAAGAAGGTGAAGGCTAGGGTTCAAGAAGAAAGCAGATTTACATCAAATTCTTATGACTTTGTGATTAAGGTATGGTGGTTTTCATCCATGGGTAGCTTTAACCCATGGAGCCCTTACAAAATTTTAAATTTCAAATAGTAGATTTCCCAAATTAGATAGGGTTTTCTTCATTCACCATGGGTTCTTTGATTTAATGATTTTAATTGTTAAAATATTTCTATAAATGCATGAATTTATGATCTACAATGCTTTTATGATACTTCCCATATGAACCCATGCAAATCCTCATATTTCTCTAAATTGTGATCTCATAGGTTGGGTTGTTGATTGAGAAAGAGGTGTTTTTATGATCTAACGTTTGAATTGATAGAATTACATGAAACTATGAAGAAATCCCTATCTAATGCTTAAATTATAGATTTCTTTGAAATTTGGAAGGGAAAAGTGTGAGTTTATGCATGATATTATAAACCTTATGTAAATGCTTTAAGGGTGCTTTGAGAGTAAAGTGCCAATGTTAATTGTGCTGTTATTTTGTTGAAAGGTTATTCTCAAGAAACACTTACAACCATGATGTGAAAGGTTTTCTCACATAGAAGGAATTCTTAGGTTGAAAGGCTTTTCTCACCTAATTGATTAAATTAATAAGAGCTATCCTAATGAACTAACATCGATTGGTTGTCAAGGACATCCTTATATGAGACATGAGTTAAATAAGATTTAGTAAGTATTCCGTGGGAATTATTCTTAGTAGCTAGTGGATATTGACAATGAGATGGAAGCTCCCCCATGAGTACAAGCCGGCTTTCTAGAAGAGGTCTCATGAGATAGAAGTTCTCCTGTGAGTAGATGCCAGGTTTCTAGTAGCAATCTCCATATCCCATAAACTATTTTCCCCCATAGGTTATCAGCTAGTGAATCCACCTAAGCTAGGAGTTCATGGTTCTGCCTTAGGCAAGTAGAACAACCCTATTCGGTGTGGGAGACACCGGGTGATCATGTTTTAGCTCACATGGTCTCTGTGTCAGTTAAGGCTATACTCCAACAATAAGAACATGAATAATGAACTATGGTTACTAAAGAGACTTTGATTATGAGTTCAATGGTTTTAAGATGGAATTGACTCATGTTGTCCATGATTATGACTTATGACTTCTATTGTCTTATATGATGTAAACTTGGCAAAGGACAAACTTTCAAATGAAATGTCCCTTTTCACATATTATAAATGTTTTTAATCAAAACTACCATACTTAGTACATTTTTGTGCTAACCCCTACTTTTCCTACATTTTCCCAAGTGTTGGGTCTAGTTCTCGAGTTGATCATTCTACTGGCTAGTGCTTGGACTTTGCTACCTTTCGAGCTTGTTAGTGAGTCCCCATGGTTCGAGGACTAATTTTTCTCATGATGTAGTTTCCTTTATTGTATTTCCATTTTTGGACATGTTGTATGGGCTAGGCCCTATTTCATTCAAGTATTGTAATAGATGGCTATATTGAGACAAGTCCAGACTTTCGCTTTGCTCTATGAAATTCTTTTGATACTTGAAATGTGTTTTTACTCTTTATTTTTCTATGTTTATATTTTGATATGCTTAGTGACATACATGGAGCATTTCGAGGTTTTATGTTCCTTGTTACATCTAGGGGGTACCCTGGGTTGTGACAAACTATGCAAACAGAGCACGAGGTTAAGAATGATTCTAGGATGATGTCTCATAAGCCACGTCGAGTAAAGTCTTGTTCATGAGTGTGAAGCGCGCCAGACTTATGAATGAGAGGCAACAAGATTTTTAAGAAATTTCAATTCTTCATTACTCTTATTCCTTCCTTAGAGTTTAACTCTAAAAGATTTCTCTTTCCTAATCCTTCTCTATTGTCTTCAGGATATGAATACACAAAGGGCTTATGGTAGAAGGATGGATGAGGGCAATGGAAATCAAAGAGCTCCTCCTGAAGCTCCCCAAGATCTGATAGATCCTTTTATTGAGAATGTGACCCATGCGAAGTTTAGGTTGGCTTTCCAAATGTTGGCTCCAGCCGTGACGTCTCAAACCAATAGAGAAGTTGTAGCTCCGATGAATCCTAATGTGAATTCAACAACTTCTAAAGTGAGGGGTTTTACGAGAATGAACCCTCCCTAATTTTATGGCTCTAAGGTTGAAGTGGACCCGCAACAGTTTGTCGATGAGGTTTACAAAGTACTTGCTATCATAGGGGTGTCTCCACAAGAGAAGGCGGAATTAGCTGCTTACAGACTATAGGGGGTTGCTCAAGTATGGTAAGGTCGTTAGAAGGAGGAAAGGCCGGTTGGAGCGGGTCCCGTAGAGTGAGAGATTTTTAAATCAGCATTCCTTGATAGGTTCTTTACCTTAGAGATTACGGAAGCAAAGGCACAAGGGTTAATTAACCTATATCAAGGGAGTATAAGTGTGGAGGCATATGCCCTAACGTCACTCAATTTTCTAAGTATGCTCCATCCATGGTTTTGGATTCTAGTGCTAGAATGAATAAGTTTGTGATTGGTGGCATGGACATCTCTCGTCTCATGGTCCATGCACAACAAATTGAGGAGGAGAAACTCAAGGAGAAGAATAGGGAGGTAAAAAGGGCTTGAACCGGTGATAGGAATTTTTCAAACTCAAGGTCCGATGTACAAGGTCGACCTAGATTTCGACAAAGGTTCTCCTGTTAAGATTCATATAGTGCTCCTCCTAAGTAAAATAAGAAAAGGGTATCTAACCCAAATCTCAAGGAGGAAATGGAGGTGGTTGTTCTTTTAATAGATCTACACATGTCAAGTGTGGGAAAAAACATGATTGTAAGGGCCTCGCTGGCATCAAAGGGTGTCTTAGTTGTGGGAAGATTGGCAACAAGATGAGAGATTTCCCCATGATTGCGGCAAAGGGAATGGAAGGTAAGCAAGCTCCTCCAAGCGGTTCAAACTCCAATGCCCCAAGTGAAAACTACTTTTATGCTCTCCAATCCCGAGGTGACCAAGAGAACTCGCCAGATGTTGTGACCGGTATGTTAAAAGTATTTCTTATTGATGTGTATGCCTTGTTATATCATGGTTCTACTTTTTCCTTTGTGACACATTATGTGGCTATGAAGTTTAATATGCTCCCAGAAGTGTTATTAGAGCCTTTTTCCATCTCTACCCCGGTTGGTGACTCGGTGGTGGATAGGAGAGTCTATAGGAGATGTCCCATTTCCTTATCCCATAAAGTTACTTTGGTTGACTTGGTAGAGTTATACATGTTAGAAAATGATGTGATTTTGGGTATTGATTGGTTGCATGCATGTTATGCCTCTATTGATTGTAGGACTCGGGTGGTTAGATTTCAATTTTCAAATGAGCCTATTTTAGAGTTGAAGGGGGTAAATTCCATTCCTAGAGGTCAATCTGTCTCTTCTCTTAAAGCTAGAAAGTTGATTTGGAAAGGGTGTATTTGCCATTTTGTTAGGGTGAGGGATGTTGAATCGAAAACCCTTTATCTAGAGTCGGTTATGATAGTTAATGAGTTCCCGGATGTTTTCCCCGATGATTTGGCCGGTATTCCTCCTAAGCAGGTAATAGATTTAGGTATTGACCTTCTACCGGATACGCAACCTATTCAATCTCTCGATGGGGTGCTTCCTTGTTGTTTGTTAGAAAGATGGATGGGTCTCTTAGAATCTGCATTGATTATCATCAATTGAATAAAGTGAACATCAAGAATAAATATCATATTCCAAGAATTGATGACTTGTTTAACCAACGTCAAGGGGCTAGATATTTCTCTAAGATTGATCTTCGTTTAAGTTATCACCAATTGAGGGTGAGAGGGGATGATATTCCAAATATGGCCTTTAGAACACAGTATGGTCACTATGAGTTTGTGGTAATATCATTTGGGTTTACTAATTCTCCGACGGAGTTCATGGGTTTGATGAATAGAGTGTTTAGGCAATACCTAGACATGTTTGTAATTGTGTTTATCTATGATACTTTGATCTATTAAAGGAGTGAGAATGAAAATGTGGATCATTTTAGAATTGTGTTGCAAGTTCTTAAGGACCAACAACTTTTTGCAAAGTTTAGCAAGTGTGAATTTTGGCTAAGGTCTTTACCTTTCCTTGGTCATATTGTGTCAAGCAAGGGGATTGAGGTAGATCCTAAGAAGAAGGATTTGGTCAACAGTTGACCTAGACCTCTAACTCCTTCCGATATTAGAAGTTTTTTTGTTTGGCCGGTTACTACAGAAGGTTTGTTGAGGGATTTTCTTCCATTGATTCTCCTTTAACGGCTTTGACTCAAAAGAAAGCAAAGTTTATGTGGTTGGAAGCTTGTGAGAAAAGTTTCCAAGAATTGAAAGATAGACTTACTTCCACCCCAGTGTTGACCTTACCGGAAGGTTCGGATGGTTTTGTGGTATATTGTGATGCCTCAAGAGTTGGATTGGGATGTGTTCTTATGAAAATTGGTAAAGTCATTGCCTATGCTTCAAGGAAACTTAAAGTCCATGAGAAGAATTATCCTACCCATGACCTTGAGTTAGCGGCAGTTGTGTTTGCCTTAAATATATGGAAGCATTATTTGTATAGGGTCCATGTGGATGTTTTCACCGATCACAAAAGTCTTTAATATGTGTTTAGTCAAAAGGACTAGAATCTTCGCCAAAGAAAGTTGCTAGAACACTTGAATGATTATGATATGAGTGTCTTTTATCACCCCAACAAAACTAATGTGGTAGTGGATGCAGTTAGTAGATTGTCCATGGGTAGTGTGGCTCATGTAGAGGACGAAAAGAAAGAATTGGTTCGTGAGGTGCATAGGCTGGCCCGACTAGGTGTTCAACTAGTGGATTCCACCAAGGGTGGTTTCATGGTCCATAATGGTTCTGAATAGTCCATTGTGATGAATGTGAAGTCTAATCAAGATCTTGATCCCATATTAGTTGAAATTAAAGAGTAGGTACTTAAGAAATCCATTGAGGCATTCTCCCAAGGGGGAATTGGGTTGCTTAGGTACCAAGGTCGATTATCTGGTCCGAATGTTGATGGTTTGAGGGAACAAATTTTAGAGGATGCTCATAATTAAAGTGCCAATGTTAATTGTGTTGTTGTGTTGTTGAAAGGTTATTCTCATGAAACTCTTACAACCATGATATGAAAGGTTTTGTCACATAGAAGGGATTCTTAGGTTGAATGGCTATTCTCAACTAATTGAATCAATGAATAAGAGCTATCCTAATGAAATAACATGGATTGGCTGTCAAGGACATCCTTCCATGAGACATGAGTTAAATAAGATTCAATAAGTATTTCGTGGTAATTATGCTTAGCATCGAGTGGATATTGACAATGAGATGGAATCTCTCTCGTGAGTAGATGTCGAGTTTCTAGAAGAGGTCTAATGAGATGGAAGCTCTCCCGTGGGTAGAGGTCGGGTTTCTAGTAGGAATCTCCGTATCCGATAAACTATGTGCCTCCATAGGTTATCTAGCTAGTGGATCCCCAAAAGCCAAGTGTTCATGGTTCTACCTTAGACAAGTAGAACAACCCTTTTGGGTGTGGGAAACACCGGGTGATCATGTTTTAGCTCACATGGTCTCTATGTCAGTTAAGGCTATTATCCCACAATAAGAACAAGATTAATGAACTATGGTTACTAAAGAGACTTTGATTATGAGTTCAAAGGTTTTAAGATGGTATTGACTTATGTTGTCCATTATTAAGACTTATGACTTCTATTGTATTATATGATGTTCAAACTTGGCAAATGACATGCTTTCAAATGGAATGTCCCTTTTCACGTGTTTTTAATGTTTTTATACATGGCTACCATACTTCGTACATTTTTGTGGTAACAACTACTTTTCCTATATTTTCCCAAGTGTAGGGTCCGGTTCTTGAGGTGATCATTCTAGTGGCTAGTGCTTGGACTTTTCTACCTTCCAAGCTTGTTGGTGAGTCCTCATGGTTCGAGGACAACTTTTTCTCATGATGTAGTTTCCTTTATTGTATTTCCATTTTCAGACATGTTGTATGGGCTAGGCCATATTTCATTCATGTATTGTAATAGATGGCTATAGTGAGACAAGTCTACACTTCCGCTTCCATTTATGAAAATATTTTATGACATGAAAAGTGTTTTTACTCTATTGTTCTATGCTTATCTGATGATATCCTAAGTGGTTTACAGGGAGCCTTTCGGGGTTCTATGTACCTTGTTTCATCTAGAAGGTATCAAGTTTGTCACGACCCAGGGGTACCCCCTAGATGTAACACAACGTACTTCACCCCGAAGGGGTCTCATAAAAGTCCTTAGCATAATTCATAAACATAAGTAATAGAAATGATGCGGAATTAAATTTTTTTACGATTGAAGTCTTCTCATAAAACCAAATGGAAGTCTAGACATTATATCAAATGAACCATCTAATACAATTGAATATCAATAAGGGTCACAACCCTTTACAACGTAGTCTCTAAAAGTGAAAGTAAGATAGAAACTAGAAATGAACAATCCATCCCCCAACCATGAGGACTCACCAAAAGCGTGGAGAGAATCAATCCAAGTTTTACTCAAATGGAGAAGTACACCTCAATGACAGAACCTACACTTATAGAAAATGTAGAAAATATGAGTTAGCACAAAAGTACTATATGGTAGCTATGTACAAAACTTCTTAAAACATGCTCAAAGGGGACATTTAGTTAAAAACAATGCATTTATCAAGTTTAAAAGTCATTGTACACATTTGTGAAGAAACACAAGTCAAACCACCTCATAAGCAAACCTAAGCTATCCTTCTACAATGCATAGGCAAGATCCCAGAATCCTACAAAAATGCTAATTACCACTTTTAGGTCACCAACATCATACATATCATACCTTGACCTCATCCATAGCCAATACTCATAGACAAGGAAACATTCATGTTCAAAACTTGTAGAAAGTAAAGTCACTCTTAACAACAATACGTATCATACATGCATAATTCATAAATCCTCATAGCATAAGAGAACCTCACCACAACTACTCTTAAAGCCTACTTGTGCAATTCATAAATGGAGTCCCATACCCCCACTCATACTAAGTAGTACCTCTTAAGAAGTCATAGTTACAGTTCATGTTCTTGTCATATAGGGAAATATAACCTTAACTGACATAGACCATGTGAGCTACATGGAATCTGGTGTCTTACCCCCACACCAAAAAGAGGTGTCCTACTTGCCTAAGGTAGAACTCATATATTAACTTTTAGGTGGTTCCACTAGCTAAAGACCTATGTGGGCACATAGTTATGGGAAAAGGAGATTGCTACTAGAAACATGGACTAACTAACGTAAAAGGTTTCCATCTCATGATATAACTATTTTGGGAAGCTGGACTAACTGGCGTAAAAGCTTCCATCTCATATTCATATCCACTCGGTACTAAGCATAATTCCCTTTAAAATTCATGTTAAGTCATTACTTAAGTTCATGTTCATGGAAGAATGTACCATGCAATCAAACAAACATGGTATCATAATAGCTCATATATTCATTAGGTTAGAATGTCATTTCAACCTTAGAATCATCCATATGTGAGTAAACCTTTCACATCATATTCATAGTGTGATCATGAGAATAACCTTTCATTCAACACAACAAGATCATCATAGTCATAATAGTTCATGCACAATAATGTGTAAGGGTATATGGTAGAATGATTTTTTAATCAATACCACAATTACACCATAGTCATAGGATCTTCATTGTCCACATAAATCTTGAAGCACACACATAATTCTCACAATAATGTAAAAAAATTCTCATAATTTACCCATCAAGAATAATGAGTTACATTCAACCTAACATCTACAATTTCTACATTACATATGGGTAATAACAAAATCCAATCAATTCAATTAATTCATACAAGACCCATTTACATGCTTATAAATTCAATTAACCCACAATAAGATCACAATTTAGCAATAGAGGGGATCCATGGGTTCTTGGGTTAATTTCACCAAAATTCAACCACAAATCATCAGTTCAATCATAACCCAACATAATTCAACCATTGAAATCTCTTTAAAAAGGAACCCATGGTGCTCGAACCAAACCATTGAAATTGGGGAAAATGGAGGTTTTAAAATGAAGTTTTGAAGGGGCTCTTCGGATGGAATCTACCCAAAGATGAAAACTACCACACCTTGATAATGATTCCTTGAATAATTTGATGAAAACCCCTTTATTTCTTGTAGCCCAATCTTCAATTTTACTCTTCTTCTTCTTGGGTTTTTAGAGAGAAATATTGTGAGGAAGATGAACTTTTGATTTTGATTTGGGTATTTTTCAAAATCATTTTGAATGAGTGTTTAATGACAAAAAATACTATATATATTTATTTAAAAATAATATTTAATATACCCATTTGGAAATAGGACTTAAAAATAATATTTACAAAATTGCCCCTTGCCCACATGGACTTGCCAAAAAAAAAAACTAGGTAAAGTCCAAGGGAGATTTTAAGGGCCTTGGAGTGGCTACCAGCCGTGGACCCTCCCTTGGACTTGTGCCTTAAGATTTTTATGCTAGGTCATGTCCACGAGGATCTACACGGGTAGTGGGCTTTTCCAGTTGCCGTGGTCCCTCACATGCACATGCACACTGACTAAGCGCCTAAGGCAGCCTCCACTTGAGGTGCTCTACGTGCAGTGGGGTCTCCACGCTCCTTGGACCCTCGCGTGGACTGCCCTCTAGCCCAAAATTGGCTAAGGCAAGGCTCTTAATGCCTCGTGAACCCTCACGTGGACAAATCCTCTTGCTCACACGGCTAAGGCAAAGTCCACGAGGGACTTCCAATGGTGGTGGAGCTTTCCATGCCCCTTGAACCATCAAGTGAACTTGCCTTCATGCCTATAAGGCTAAGGCATGGTTCAAGGAGGCTTCTAAGAGCCTTCACCTTCCTTGAAGCCTATCTTGAACAATGCCCTTTTACCACACGGCTAAGGCAAAGTTCAAGAGTGCTTTTAAGGATAGTGAGGCCTTTCTCCTTCCTTGAACCCTCTCTTGAACTTATACTTAGTCAATTTTTTGGACTATTTTACAACTACAAATTATGCATAAAATTTTAAGACTCATACATTAGGCTCTAGTTTCACCTATAAATTTTCCGGGTGTTACATTATCTCACCCTTGGGAACATTCGTCCTCGAATGGCGATCTAGACACCTTACGGAATTTAAAGACTCAATACTAGCAGCCCAACAAGCATGAAACATCAAAATAATACCCCACATAAAGGAGGAAACTTTAACTCCATCTCAGCATAACCGATGCAACAAAAGGAAGTAGGAACTACATCTATCAACCCAATATGCATGAAATTCAACATTTCTCATGTTCATAGGAGGAACTGCCTTCTCCAATAAAAGCATGCTCAACACAACATTATGGAACCAATATGCCATCTTAATAAACATAGCATAGCTTGTTCATCAATTCATCTCATGAAGTCAAATATGCAACATCATACTAAAATCCACAACAACATGAGGAACATATAAATCATGAAACTCAATTTATACTAAACATGAATTCTCACAAGAACATGCATAATCAGAAGAAAATCGTGGAACACACATATAGCACATATGACTCCCATAACTAGGAACTCTAGAGGAACTACTTACCTCAAGCTTGAATAGAAGTAGAAGGAAATAGATGAGGATAGCGGGACTTCATATCGGCATTGGCCTCCCATGTAGCACCCTCAACTAAGTGATTCCTCCATAACACCTTTACGGAAGATACTTTTTTATTTCTCAACCTCTTTACTTGTCAGTCTAAAATCTCTATCGGAACCTCTTCATAAGAAAGACTCTCATCAACTCCCAAACACTCTAAAGGAATGATGGATACCAGATCTCCAATGCATGGAAGCATGAAACATCGGGTGAATCGGAGCCAACTCATTCGGTAAGTCTAACTCTTATGTGACTTTCTCAACATGTTTCAAGATTTTATATGGGCCCACATACCGAGGACTAAGCTTCCCTTTCTTACCAAACCTCATCACACCCTTCATAGGTGAGATTTTCAAGTAGACCCAAACACCAATTTCGAATTCTAGATCCCTTCTTCTAACATCAGCATAAGACTTTTGCCGACTTTGGGCCGTCTTTCAACCTCTCTCAAATGAGTCGAACTTTTTCAATGGACTCATAAACTAGTTCGGGACAAATTAGAGCAATTTAACCTACTTCAAGCCAATCGACCGAAGATCTACACCTCCTACCATTCAATGCTTCAAAATGAGCAATGGCAATACTTGAATGGTAACTAATATTGTAGGCAAACTCTATCAATGGTAGATGGTAATCCCAATTACCCTTGAAGTCTATAAAACACTTCCTCAACATGTCTTCTAAGGTTTGAATGGTACGTTCAACTTGACCATCCGTTTGAGGGTGGAAATGGGTGCTAAGCTTCACCTTAGTACCAATCCCTATTTGGAATGCCTTCCAAAAGTGTGAAGTAAATTAAGTACCCCGATCCGAAATAATAGATAAAGGAACCCCATGCAACTTCACTATCTCCTTGATGTACAATTTGGCATAGTCTTCCGCCGAAAAGGAAACCTTGATGGGAAAAAAGTGGGAGGATTTTGTCATTCTATCAACAACGACCCAAATAGAATCATTTTGTCTTCGAGTATGAGGCAAACCCACTATAAAATCAATATTCACATCCTCCCACTTCCATGTGGGAATATCTATATTTTGGGACAAGCCTCCGGGACTTTGGTGTTCGGCTTTAACTTGTTGAAAATTCAGACACTTAGCCATAAAACCCATCGTATCCTTCTTCGTACCATTCCACCAATAGACTTCCTGTAGATCACGGCACATCTTAGTGGCTCTCGGATGAATAGAATACCTAGAACCATGAGCCTCTTCTAGAATTTGCTCTCTCAAGCCATCAATATCCAGAACACATAATCGACCATGGTACCTAAGTACCCCATCTTCCCCTTGGGAGAAAGCCTCAACGGAATTCTTGAGTATCGACTCTCTCAACTCAACTAATATATCACGGCTCATCTTGGTGGCTCTCGGATGAATAGAATACCTAGAACCATGAGCCTCTTCTAGAATTTACTCTCTCAAGCCATCAATATCCAAAACACATAATCGACCATGGTACTTAAGCACCCCATCTTCCCCTTGGGAGAAAGCCTCAACGGACTTCTTGAGTACCGACTCTCTCAACTCAACTAATTTATGACTAAGGTCTTGCTTAGACTTCACGTCCATTACAAAGGTTGATTCAGAACCATTGTGGACCATGAAACCACCTTTGGTGGAATCCACTAGTTCGACACCTGACCGAGCCAACCTATGTACATCACGAACTAACTACTTCTTCTCATCCTCTACATGGTCCATATTACCCATGGACAATCGACCTAGGGCATCCGCAACTGCGTTGGCTTTGTCGGGGTGATAAAGGACACTTATGTCATAATCCTTTAAAAGTCCTAACCACCTTTTTTGTCGGAGATTTAAGTCCTTTTGAATAAACCCATATTGAAGACTCTTGTGATCGGTGAACACATCTACATGTAACCCATACAACTAATGTCTCCATATTTTCAAAGCAAATACTACTGCCTTTAATTCAAGATCATAGGTAGGATAATTCTTTTCATGTACCTTAAGTTGCCTTGAAGCATAGGCAATTACCATACCATGTTGCATGAGTAAACATCCTGGCCGCACTCTCGAGGCATCACAATATACCAAAAACCCATCGGTACCCTCCGGTAAGGTCAACACCGGAGCGGAAGTAACCTTATCTTTCAAATCTATGATGCTTTTCTCACAAGCCTTTAACCATAAAAACTTAGCTTTCTTTTGAGTCAAAGTCGTCAACGGAGAAGCTATGGAGGAAAACTCTCAACAAACCTCCTATAGTATCGACCAAACCAAAAAAGTTTCTAATATCGGTAGAAGTAAGAGGTCTCGGCCAACTCTTGACCTCATCTGTCTTCTTAGGATCTACCTCAATACCCATGCCCAACACAATATGACCAAGGAAGGCCACCGACCTAAGATAAAACTCACAATTACTAAACTTTGCATACAATTGGTGTTCTTTAAGGACTTGCAATACAAATCTCAAATAATTCATATGATCAACCTCATTCCTTGAATAGATCAAAATATCATCAATAAAAATGATTACAAATGTATCAAGGTATTTCCTAAACGGGCTATTCATTAGGTCCATGAATATCACTAGGGGTTTAGTTAAGCCAAATGACATCACAAGGAATTCATACTGCCCATACCTAGTTCGGAAAGCCGTCTTGGGTATGTCAACCCCTCTTACCCTTAGTTGATGGTAAGCCGAACGAAGGTCAATCTTTGAAAAGTAGCTAGCCACTTGGAGTTGATCAAACAAGCCATCGATTCTTGGAAAGGGATACTTCTTCTTTATGGTCACT
This sequence comes from Solanum acaule, assembly GCA_036250505.1. Classification (NCBI taxonomy): domain Eukaryota; kingdom Viridiplantae; phylum Streptophyta; class Magnoliopsida; order Solanales; family Solanaceae; genus Solanum; species Solanum acaule. The sequence continues at coordinate 20,635 of JAJOOR010000359.1, forward strand.
TTGTTTAATTGATGATAGTCGATACACATTCTAAGGGACCCATCCTTCTTTCTAACAAACAACACTGGGGCACCCCATGGGGAGATACTTAGTCGAATAAAACCCTTGTGTAGCAAATCCTTTAGTTTTTCTTTCAACTCTTCTAATTCAGCCGGAGCCATTCTATAAGGAGGAATGGATATAGGTTGCGTATTCGGTAAAAGATAAATGCCAAAATCTATTTCTCATTCGCGAGGAATGCCTGGCAAGTGATCGAGATAGATTTTTGGAAATTCATTCACCACGGGGACCAACTCTATAGGAGTTTCAGACTCAACATCCACAACCCTAACAATATGGTAAATGCACCCCTTGGAGATCATTTTCCTAGCTTTGATACAAGAAACAAATTGACCTCTAGGAATAGAATTTGCCCTTTTCCACTCAAAAATGGACTCATTTGGAAATTGAATCTTTACTACCCGAGTCCTACAATCAATAGAGGCATAACATGCAGGCACCCCATCCATACCCAAAATCACATCAAAGTCTATCATATCTAAATCCACCATGTCCACCAAGGTAAGCTTATGAAATAAAGAAATAGGACAACTCATATGGACTCTTTTTTCCAATACCGAGTCACCAACCGGGATAGAAACCCAAAAAGGTTCTTCTAACACATCGAGGAGTATTTCAAACTTCATTGCCACAAACGGTGTAACCAATGCCAAAGTGGCACCGGGGTCTAACAATGCATATACATCAATAGAAAAGACTTGTAACATACATGTCACCACATCCGGGGAATTCTCTGGGTTATCCCGGGATTGAAAAGCATAAAAGCGGTTTTTCTTGGGAGCATCTGAATTTTAACCACTATGAGGGACTTGCTTGCCCTCTCTTCCTTGAACATTTAGCATGGGACAATATCTCATCATATGACTGCTCTTCCTAAAATTATAGCCACCATCCGTGCCAACTAGGCACTTACCATCATACTTTTTACCATATTTTGCACAATTAGGCCTAGCAACATAAGAACCACCACTATTACCTCCTTGTGGGTTATGGTTAGACACCCTATCTTTGTTGCCCTTGGAGAACTAGAGGAGCCTTGGTTGGAGAACCTTCTCTTGAAACTTGTTTTACCTTGACCCTCAAATTTACCCTTGGGAGAATTTACATCATCGGTCCTTGCTCCTTTCACCTCCCTATTCTTCTTCCTAAGTCTTGACTCCCAAATTTTTGAGCATACACCATTAAACATGAGATATCCTTATTATAATGGAGCATTGCGGAACGACATTCTTCTTCAATTGAGTCGTACACACCCAACACGAATCGACTCATCTCATCCCTCAGATTCGACACCAAAGACAAAGCATACTTGGACAACCTAGTGAATTTTAAAGAATATTCTTGAACACTCATATCTCCTTGATGAAGGCTGATAAATTCTTCAACCTTCGATTCCCTCTTCTTGATGAGTCCAGAATTTGGACTCATTTAGGGCTTTATTTTGATAGATTTAGTGTCCTCAAATACTTATTTTGTTCCAATAACTAATGTAAAGTCCTTGTTTTCCAGGTATTTGGATTTAGGAACAAAGCATGGACACTAAGGAGCAAAAAAGAACAAGGCAGCTGAAAGAAGGAAGAAAAGAAGGCCCGATGATCACCTAATCCATTGGGCGAGTCGCCTAGTGGCCATTAACTTGCTTAAAGTTCCAGTGTGCCAAGCCCTGAAGTAAAAAATCAAGTCGGCGAGAGAAAGGAGTAGTCAACATATCACTGAACGGTTCCATTATGTAGTGTTGGATCGCCTAAAGTTATAGAACTTGAGGATGCTATAGGCCAAAGCAAAAAGGCGATAAAACTAACCAAAGGGTGGATCACCGAGTTTATCGGCGATCCTGATTTACTGCGCCTATTGGTCCATCACAACATATTCTTGGAAACTATAAATACATTTTTGAATTCTTAATTTAGTATCAGTATTCATTATATAGTATTTCTTATCAGTTTTAGATAGAACTATGAGTTTGGAGACGATATTTTCCTTGTCTTTGATGGATTGAAGTTTTCCATTTTTGAGAAATTGGAAGTGGGTCTTTGAGATTCATTAATTTGGACCTTTGTAAAGATGAAATTAATCTTACCTAGTTGATGGAAACACAATTTGGTAACGATTCATACCTTTATATGATGTCTAGCTAAAACCCCAATTATTGGGGTGTGATTATGCGATGATGGGTTGATTAAGCTTATGGGTATTGTTAATTGATAGTTTAAATGATGTTTAAAGGTGATTTCAATTAGTAGTTGTGGGTTAATTTAAAGGGTTGTAGTTGCAAATGCAATTCTACCTTCGTGTTTTTGGCTTGGTCGAGAGAGAGGTTTTAAAACCAAGATTACTGATTTGATGGTCTGTAGGTATTGGGTTGTCATGCGTTCAGCTCGAGAGAGTGAATCCTAAACTCTTTTCTACATATTCAACTCGAGAGAGTGAATGGACTAATGCGTAGGATGTTCTTAATTGCTTCTTGTTGGTGTTTGAGAGAAACCAACTTAATTCGGGATTAATTGTTAGAGAGAAAGTTTCTTCCTGCTAAAGTCTAGCTTATTGTATGATTTACAACTATTTACTATCAGTTGCAATTACCCATTTATCTACCTTAGCCTATAATCCAATCACATCCTAAGAACTTGTCTCATTACATGTTGATTAGTGTTATTTCCTGTTGTTGTAGTTGATAATTACAATCAAAACCCCTTGTTATTTGACACTTTTGTCACCCTTTAATTTGAACTATGCTTTTATTCGTAAATGTCTTTACCTATGATTGACTTGAACATATTTGCACTTCGCTCTTGAATCTTAAGAACGTACCACTCCATGTGGGATTCGACACAAACTCACTTAGTTGGGTTATATTACTGACTAATGATCGTTGGCACTTAGAATTGGAAGAAGTGTCCTGATACGTGAAATCAAAATGTCACAGCTGCCAGGGAGTGGTGTTGGTTAAGATTCTTTAGTTAAGTTGAATTTGTTCTTGTTAGTTATAATTGAACTTACTTAATTTTAGTTTTGCTTTGCTTGTTCGTGTTTTGAAACAGGTTGTATGAGTGTGAACGACAACAATGGTAGCCAAGTAGGCCACCAAGATGACATTGGAAACCTCAATGATGTCAACGAGCCTAATGCTAATGACCCCCATCTAATCGGTGGAATTGGTGCCATTCGCTTGCCTCCGGCCAAAGTCAACGCGGTGTTCCATATCACAAGTACTATGTTGTAGCTCTTGCAATTGAAGGGGTTATTTAGTGGCTTGGCTCATGAGGATCCCCATTAACATATTAGAAACTTCGTGGATGTTTGAGGACCGTTCTCTTTCAAGAACATATCCCAAGAGTCGTTCCGGTTGAGGTTGTTCCCGTTCTCTTTAATGGGAGAAGCATGTATGTGGCTGGCTGAATTTCCACTTGAATCAATCATTCCATGGGAGGAGTTGGTCACCGCATTTCAAGTACGAGTTTTCCCTCCTTCGAAGATGATGACTCTTTGGGATAGCATTCAGAGCTTCAAGTATTTGAAGGGCGAGCCAATTCATGAAACTTACCTATGATTCAAGAAGTTGGTGCTCCAATGTCCAACTCATGGCTTGCCTGATAACGTGTTGTTGTAATTTTTTACTGGAGCCTTCACTCGGTAAACAAGGGTGTTGCTGACCAACTTTCTCCTGGAGGTTTGATAAATCAACCTTATGTGATAGCGGATCAATTCTTGGATGGCATGACCATAATCAACCGGGCATGGTACACCCGTTAAAACCAAGTCTCCCTTCTCACGTTTAAATTGACCAAGGAGTAGATCGAGAAAGACCAAGAGACGGACCAAAACATGGCTAAGATCATGACACAACTTGACATTTTGTCCAAAAATGTCATGGGAGCTGGTGCTAGAGGTGTCAATGTCGTGGGTGTCGGGTTTGTTTATCCTGATGAGGCCAAGTTTGAGGGTTTGTACAACGAAGAGGTGAATTTCCTAGCCAACCAAGGTGGTGGTTATCGTTCAAACTATCCAAGGAAGGGTGGTAACCAAGGTTGGAAGGATCCTAATCGAGAGTGGAGGGACCGTACCCCTACTTGGAAAGCGAGAGAAGTGGAGAAGGACAGATATGTTCCCCCCATGAGCACCAAAAGCCAAAGGATTCCAAGGGAGGTCGGTCGAAGGATATGCTTTCTCGTATCCTCAACAAAGTTGAGGGGTCTGACAATATTCTAAAAGAAATGAAAGAAGATGTGTCGATCCTTAGCCAGACTGTTACCTCCCATTCAATATCGATAAAGTAATTGGAGAGCCAAATGGGTCATATCTCGTCTCAGTTAAACCTGAGACCGCAAAGGGATTTGCCTAGTGATACTATGGCTAACCCCAAGAATGAGGTTTAAGTGTGAACTTGCATTGTGCCGCGACGTTAACTAAGGCGCTGCTTGGGAGGCAACACAAGTTTTTATTTGCTTTCTTTTTGAGTTGAATGAATGGTGTGTTGATTGTGCATGTCAAAGTGTGGAAGGTGTTTGTAAAGTGCAGGTTGGCGAGCTAAAAGTCTAATCGGTGCATCGTCGAAAAGGTCGGCGAGCCCTACTTTTACCTCTGTTGGACTCAAGACATTTTGGAAATGGAGTTTGTAAAACTCGGCAAGCCCAGGAGCGAATTGGTGAATCACCAATCAGGTCTGCGTTCATGATTTTGTCTGCCGTTTGGAACCCCACATTAACTGGAGGTCCTGTAAAATTCGGCGAGGTAAGTTCCCACTCGGCGTGTTGCTGGGTGGGTCGGTGAGCAAAACTAATGTCGCCAAATGGGTGAGAACTACACGGTTTTGAAAGGTCAATGGTCTAAACTGTCAAACTCTTTCATTTTCCTTCACTTTTGAACTTCCAAACTCACACCCGCACTTTAGTGTTCTATATTATTGCATTTTTACAATATTTGAGTCATTGATTGCGTGCTCGAAGTTGGAATCTTTGCCGCCTAGCTTTTCTAGTCTTGATTATTCGGAATTTGAGGTTGGTTTTCCGAACCCCAAATCATTTTTAGCAATTTGTACTCTTTTCCAATTGATTTTGTCTTAGTGATGTGTGTTGGGCCTCTCTGATCGTGTTTGAATGCTTGAATACCTGTGTTAGTTCAAATATTTTTCTTATTTTTCCTTTATTGTTGAATTCCCGAGATTTTCATGCTTTAAAATTGATCTAAAATTGTGTGGTTGTACCTACATATTGTTGTGTCTAGTCAGGTGAAGTCTAAGTAACCCGTATTTGTGTCGTATTTTGCCCAATGATGGAGGGATTGACATTATTCTAAAGGGCAAAAGTCGTAGAATGGCCAAATTTGGCCAAACTAGGAGAAGTCTAAGAATCCTAGGGGCATGGGAGTAATGTGTCTTAGTTTAATTGTGGAAGTGCATCTTTTGATTTTGTTTTCGGGGGCTGCGGGGTTGAATATGGGAAGTTGGGTTGAAAGTAGGCACGTAAGGTCGTTTGGCGAGCTGGGTCGAGCTCGCCGAACCACTCGGCGGTTCACCGAAGCTCCCCTTCTCGCCTTTAATTCTATGCTAAATGTGAATTTAGGTTCTGTAACTTTCGGTGAGAAGCCTGAGGTCGTCGAATGCACTCGACGACTCGCCGAAAGTCCTTCTTAATCTCCCTTTGTCTGCGCCCCTATCCCTTTTAGCATTGCCACTTTCAGAGGGCTAGTTCCTGCTCATCGAATTTTGTCGGTGATTCATCGAAAGGCTATTCCCATCGCCGACATGCCAAATTTTCTGATATTTTTGAGCCAATCCTTTCGGCGAGCTCGATCTAGCTCTACAAAGAGATTCGCCAACTCGCCGACTGGTTCGGCGAGTCTACGTGCAACTACTTTTCTGTGCTTTTACTTGACTTATTTCTAACACTTTTTGACGATTTTGCAGATATGGCCAAGACTAACGTTGACATGCCACCCCACAAAAGAGCATGGGGTAGTGTGATAAATGAAGGGGGAGAAAATCCTACCAAAAAGGGAAGAACATAGCCTCCAATGGGAGGCAAGGGCAAAGGCAAGATGAGTGCATCTAAAGTTCCGGAGAGCAAATCCTACAGGGAGAGAGTGTCTGCTAAATCCCGAGTTGCATTATCTGAGCCTGAGCATGACCAGCCCTTATAGTCCCGGCAGGATGAGATCCGTTCTAAATCTCACCCTGAGTCAGCTAGAGTCCCTTCAGCTTCTACCGCAGCAGGTTCAGTGCCAGCTCCGGCACCTTCTGTAGCTCCAGTGCCACCAGTAGTCCTTTCTCCTAGGATTCTCAACAGGTTAAAAGGTGATGGATTGCAAACTATCCTCGAGGAGAAGTTGTTATCAATAGAGGGCCTTGAGGGCATATATTCAGGGGTGAGGGACACCCTTCGCTTCCACCGGTTTGAGAACTTCACAGGCCCCGAGGCCCCTATATTCCTTCATGGGTTCGGGAGTTCTATACAGCGTATGGTTACTTGGTTCCAAAGAGCAAGAAGAAGTCGAGTGAGTTCAGACCGGTTAAGTCGTTCATGGTCAGGGGTAAGGATGTTGGATGAAATAGCGAGTACATTAATACAGTACTTAGAAGAGGTCTAGGAGCGACAGTCGCGTATGAGGGCTTGCCTACTAAATAGTCCTTTGATGACTTGAAGGGCTTGCTTGCTCCGTTGATTTTTGCCACCACCCCGAGGTGCATCGAGGCAGGGGTCCCCATAGAGAAGAGGGATCTGAGTATTGCTGCTCGGTTCTGGTTTAGCTTCATTCGCAACACCATCATACCATCCCAGAATGATTCCATCCTACGCCACCCTATTGCGGCCTTCCTTGGTAGATCATATCCAAGAGGAGCATTAACTTGGGACTCCTTCTAGAGAAAGAGATGGCCCTGAGGACCAACCAAAGTCAGACCTCTTTGCCATTCCCGGTCTTGATCACAGAGTTTTGTCGGTGTGCTGGAGTTCCCCGGGATAATACAAGAGATATTGAGGTTACCCCGTCTTCCTCCACTGACATCCGGCGTATTGAGGGCGAGTAAATACGAGAGGAAGTCGACATGAGGAGAGGAGATTCAGTGGATACATCCCCGGAAGTGGACATTAGTTCGATACCTACACAGGCACCTTTGTTTACTCTAGCCTCTGGGCCTTTAGGTTAATTTGCTCTGACTTCTTCTTCTTCTTCACAGGCCCCTGGTGCCTCTACCTCCTCCCAGCCGCCAAGATTTCAGAGGTAATGATCCTGAAGATGGGGCACCTAGCCCATTCAGCTGATGTGAGAGCTACCCGGTAGAGGCTGCTGTCCCATGGATAATCGAGAGCGCCCTTCTTGCTGCACTGACCCCCTTCCGGACATCCATTGACACTATCACTATGAAAGTTGAGGATTGTGAGAGTAGACAGGGGAGACCTCCGAGGTTACGGCTTTGAAAGCTGAAGTAGCAAATCTGAGGAAGGATGTAGACTATCTAAATTCTACTGACTTCACTTCACTACTAGAGGCTGCGGATTTATGTGGACGCCTCTGAGACTTTAGAGATTCCTTGGGCTACCACCGGAGATGCACATAGGGATGTCACAGTAGCTGATTTATCAGAGACAGAGACCGACGAGGAGCAGATAGAGATGAGGGATGAGATCATTTATGGAGATTTTACAGATCTTGAGGAGACGATTGTACTATCGGTGATCCAGACATCACTGACAGAGACATCATTGGCAGCTTCTAGTGGACCCACTACTTCTAAGCTGACTCCGGGTACTGATGCTTGAAACCAGAGTGATTTACCAAGCAATGATGCCCCGATAGGTGGTGCAACTGTTTAGACAAGATTCCTTTTTACTTCCCTCTCTGTGTTGCTTTTATTGACTTTTGGTTATTTTATTTCTTGCAGTTGAGAACAAATAGTTTTTGTTTGTGGTGGGGTGAGGCCCAGCTTTGTGATCATTATTTTGTTCGTATATTTGGGTTTGTGGTATATATTATGTTTTGGCACTGCTTTTGTGGATGTTTGAGCTTGTGGCTCCTTGCTTTAATTGCAAATGATTTTTGGACCCTTCCAAAAAAATTTGTGCCACCTCTTGTTTGAGTTTGAATGTGGTTGTTCTCTTGCAAATTTGATTATCGGTCTTGATCAATACCGATGACTTGAATAGTGCTCATAATCGAACAAAAATGAATGCACGGCTACAATGAGACCAAATGAAGTTGCATAGACAATATGTAAACATATTTCAACTCATTGTGACTAGCCAATTATAAAATTGAGTCTCTTGTAATGAACATTGCACACTAGCAAAAGTGTGGAGTCTTTTTTGACATTGGTGTCAATGGATTGTGTGATGAGCTTACCGTGAAATATGTGTGATGACACCAAGAATTTGCCCTGTTGGTCCGGTTGACTAAGTGATGCAATCTCTTGAAATGTTCTTAGGCAATTTTAAAGAGTGAAACAATTTGACATTATACGTCTTGTGTGGCTTACCTTGTGAGTGTGTGAACTTTTCTTGAACACCTTTTGAGCCTTAACCTTTCCTTGGAAGAAACTTGATGAAATTGTGACCTTTCTTTATCCCTTCACCTGTAATCCTCATGAGATGTGGTTTGTGTGAATAGCCAACTTAGGCCAAAAGCCTAAGTTGGGAATGTGGTGAAAAGAGAAGGTAAATCAAGAAGTGCAAAGAAGTCCCCTTTACCCATGGTTTTGAAAAAGATGAAACCCTTCATACAAAAAAAAAAAGAGAAGAGAAGAGAAAAATAAAAAAGAAAAACAATGTAAATGTTTGTGAAAGTGCAAAGAAAATGGGTTGTCTGGTATTCCATGGAAAGTGAATAATAGGGTGACCTATGAGCATAAATGAGAATGACAAAGAGAAGTAAATGAATCGTTGCTTACACCACATTTCATGAGGATAGAAGTTACTGAGCCTAAATGACCATACCTTTACACTCAGCCCCGTTACATGCCTTCAAAAGACCTTTTATATCTTGACTGAGCTGACCCAAGTGTTGATTGGAAAATACGGGAAAACCAATGGGTGAAGTCATGCACTGTGTTTATCTTTTTGAGTCTGAGTGTTTATTGTGATTCTAGAACTATAAATTATTAAACCATTGTGTGTGAATATAGAAAAATTCTCTGTGTAAGGGCATTTGAGTACCTTTGTTGAGCTTGAACTTGCATTTGAAGCAAGTATTGTGAACTTTAGAATCTTTGATAATGGTGATTCACAACTTGAATCATTGAGTGCACAATTGATCCTTGCATGAGTAAGTTAAGTCTTTTTATGGCAATTCATGATTGAATCTAGTGTAGCCCTGTTTGAGACATCCTTTTTGAACCGCTGAACTTGAGTTTTACTTGAAGATAAGCAAAAGTTTATGTTGGGGTGTTGATGTGTCCATAATTTGGACTTATTTAGGGCTTTATTTAGATAGATTTAGTGTCCTCAAATGCTTATTTTGTGCCAATAACTGATGTTAAATCCTTATTTTCTAGGTACTTGAATATAGGAACAATGCATGGACATTAAGGAGCAAAAAGGAACAAGGCAGCTGAAAGAACGAAGAAAATAAGGCTTGATGATCGCCTAATCCATTGGGCGAGTCGTCGAGTGAGCATTATCTCAACCAAAGTTCTAGTGTGCCAAACCCTGAAAGAGAAAATCAAGTCGGCCTCAAAAAGGAGCAGTCGGAGTGTCACCGAATGAGGATGCTGAAGGCAAAAGCGAAAAGGCGATAGAACTGACGAAACGGTGGATCGCCGAGTTGATCGGTTATCCCGACTTACTGCGCTGATTTGTCCTTCACAGCATATTCTGGGCAAATATAAATACATTTTTGAATTCTTAGTTTAGTATGAGTTTTCATAATATAGAATTTCCTATCAATTTTATATAGAACTCTGAGTTTGGAGACAATATTTTCCTTCGCTTTGAAGAATTGAAGGTTTCCATTTTTGGGAATATTGAAATGCGTTTGAGATTCTTCAATTTGGACCATTGCAAAGACAAATTAATCTTACCCAGTTGATGGAAACACAAATTGGTAACGATTTGTATCTTTTTATGATGTCTAGCTAAAACCCCAATTCTTGGGGCGTGATTATGTGAATATGGGTTGATTTAACTTATGGGTATTGTTAATTGATAGTTTAAATGTTGTTTAAAGGTTATTTCAATCAGTAATTGTGGGTTAATTTAAAGGGTTGTAGTTGCAAATGTAATTCTACCATCGTGTTTTTGGCTTGCTCTTGAGAGAGCTTTTAAAACCAAGATTACTGATTTGATGGTCTGTGGGTATTAGGTTGTCATGGGTTCAGCTTGAGAGAGTGAATCCTAAACCCTTTTCCACACATTAAGCTTGAGAGAGTAAATGGACTAAAGTGTAGGCTATTCTTAATTGCTGCTTGTTGGTGTTCGAGAGAAACCAACTTGATTCAGGATTAATTGTTCATGTGAGTTTATCCCCACTAAAGTCTAGCTTATCCACTGATTTACAGCTATTTACTATCAGTTACAATTACCCATTTGTGTACCTTAGCCTATAATCAAATCACATCCCAAAAACCCGTCTCATTACTTGTTAATTAGTGTTATTTGCTGATGTTGTAGTTCATAATTAAAATCAAAAGCCCCCGTTATTTGACACTTGTGTCACCCTTTAATTTGAACTATGCTTTTATTCGTAAACGTTTTTACCTATGATTGACTTGAACATATTTGCACTTGGCTCTTGAATCATAAGCACGTACCTCTCCCTATGGGATTCGACCACAACTCACTTAGTTGTGTTATATTACTGACTAACGATCGTTGGCACTTGGAATTAATTGGAAGAAGTGTCCTGATACGTGAAATCACTTCTCTCCGGGAAAGAACCAATCAAGGTATGCTTTCTTGAACACGTCCAAATCTATGGGACCCGCCTCTACCGGCCTATTACTCTTCCATTGAGCACACTTAGGCCACGTCCTTCAACTAGTAAGCGGCTAGCTCAGCTTTCTCTATAGAAGTCACCCCCATTGCATCAATTATCTTGTAGACCTCTTCCACAAATTCTTGAGGGTCTTCTTCATCCACTTTTGAACCAAAGAACATAGAAGGATTCATTCTTGTGAAATCTCTCAACCTTGAAGCCATGGTGTGAACATTAGGGTTCACACGGGGCCCAACATCCCTATTGGATTGAGCCGTCATATCTTGGGCTTTAGTTGTCACGACTTGAGCTTGAGCCATCATGTCTTAAGTCAATGTTAGAAAAGTTGTCCCAATTTCCACATCTGTCATAACCAAAGGATCAATCGGAGCTTGGTTGCCTTGAGGAACTCCTAGATTCACATTCTCCTCTTCCATCCTTCAGGCATTCAGCCTTCTTGTATTCATATCCTATAGACACTAGAGAATAGTTAGGAAAAAGACTTCATATAGTTAAAACTCTAAGGCATGACTAAAGAGTAATAAAAGAAGTGAAATTTGCTAAGTATCTTATAGCCTCTCATTGATAATTGTGGCGCGCTTCACACTCATGAACAAGACTCTACTAGACGTGGTTCAACGGACATCACCCTAGAATTATTCTAAACCTTTCGCTCTGATACCAAGTTTGTCACGACCCAGGGGTACCCATTAGATGTAACATGGTGTACTTGACCCCAAAGGAATCTCATACAAGCCCTTAGCATAATCATAAACATAAGTAATAGAAATGATGTGGAATTAAAACTTTTTACAATCGAATTCTTTTCATAAAACCAAACAGAAGTCTAGATATTATCTCAAATGAACTATCTAATACTATCGAATATCAATAAGGGTCGCAACCCTTTACAACATAGTCTCTAAAAGCAAAAGTTAGATAGAAACTAGAAATGAACAATCCGTCCTCAAACCATGAGGACTCACCGAAAGCGTAGAGAGAATCAATCCAAGTTTTACTCAAATGGAGAAGTACATCCCAATGACCGGAACCTACACCTATAGAGAATGTAGAAAATATGGGTTAGCACAAAAGTACTAAGTATGGTAGCTATGCACAAAACTCCTTAAAACATGCTCAAAGGGGACATTTAGTTAAAATCATGCATTTATCAAGTTTAAAAGTCATTATGCACATTTGTGAGGAAACACAAGTCAAACAATCTCATAAGAAACCCTAAGCTATACTTATGCATTGCATAGGCAAGATGCCATAATCCTACCAAATGTTAAGTACCACTTTTAGGTCACCAACATCATACATATCATACGTTGACCTCATCCATAGCCAAAACTCATAACCAAGGAAACATTCATATTCATAACTTCTAGCAAGTTAAGTCACTCTTAACAACAATACATATAATACATGCATAATTCATAAGTCTTCATAGAATAAGAGAACCTCACCACAACCACTCTTAAATACTACTTGTGCAATGCATAAATGAAGTCTCATACCCCCACTCATACTAAGTTGTACCTCTTAAGAAGTCATAGTTATAGTTCATGTTCTTGTCATAATTTATATTCTTGGCATATAGGGAAATATAGCCTTAGCCGACATAGACCATGTGAGCTACATGGAATCCGGTGTCTTACTCCCACACTGAAAAGAGGTTTCCTACATGCCTAAGGTAGAACTCATATATTAGCTTTTAGGTGGATCCACTAGGTAAAGACCTATGTGGGCACAAAGTTATGGGATAAGTACATTGCTACTAGAACCTGGCCTAACTAACATAAAAGGTTTCCATCTCATGAGATAACTATTTTGGAAGCTGAACTAGCTGGCATAAAATCTTCCATCTCATATTCATATCCACTCGGTGCTAAGCATAATTCCCTTCAAAATTCATGTTAAGTCTTTACTTAAGTTCATGTTCATGAAAGAATGCACTTATGCACTCAAACCAACATGGTATCAAAATAGCTAATATATTCATTAGGTGAGAATGTACTTTCAACCTTAGAATCATCAATATGTGAGTTGTAACACGTCGTAGAACCTAGTTAGACCTAGGTATTGTTTGATGGAATCTAGTACATGAAACTAGAGCCTAAAGAGGTTGTTTTGAGCCAAGGTAAGGTTTAAATGATTTAAAATGGCTTTTCAAGTTAGGTTGAGTATTTTAGAGGTCAAACGTTAAGAAACGACTATAACGTCCGAAAACTAGTCATATGAGCTAGTGTGTTGTACTGTCTTGTTCTTGAAGTGTGGAATGTTGTATGAGGGTGAAAACATGTAGAAGTGACTCCTATAATTAGAACATCATGTTGACGGGTTAAACGTCTGGGTACAACCCCCCAAGGACTAGCCTAGGGGTCCTTGAAGAGGAACCCCAACTATGGCCAAAAGTTGTCAAAAACAGCTTGACTTACGGAGGCAAGTGACGCCCCTTAAGTCAAACGATGCCCAGTAAGTCTGCTCCGTAAGTCAGGACTTAGTCTAGGAAGCCTTAGCTCCATATGACCAAGTCCCAGACCCAAATAACGAAGGCATAGAATGGCTCGTCACTCCACCTACGGTCTGTAGGTGGAGGTCTCGTAGGTCTGCCCAGTTTTCAGCTTTTAGTTTTTAAGTTAGTGTTTAGGGGTTAGTTTATTAATTAGTTTAGGGCTTAGGAGGGGCAATTAGTTAGTTAATTTACCTCCTATAAATAGTTAACAGACCCTAAACTAATAATTTTTACCCATTCATCTAAAGACTCCTAAAATCTTCTCCAAAAAAATCATCTCTCTAGAATTGAAGAAGAAGAGCAAAAAGAGAAGAGAAATGGCAGTGGCTTAGGGAGATTTCATCAATTGATTCAAGCATTGTTTAGGGAATTTATTGAAGGTATGTAAAGATTATTCATCCATGGGTTCTTCCACCCATGGAGCCCCTTTAGAAATTCCTCAATTTGGAACTCAAAAACCCAATTCTAGCTAGGGTTGTGATTACATTGTGGGTAGGGCTTGGGTGTGATTCCAATCTAGTGGATATCACCCAATATTGATTTATTTTGCTTTGGTTGATGATAATGTGATGATTTCATGTGATTTCTATTATGAACACTAATCTAAATTGATGAATGTGATCTTTGTGGGTTTATTCCATTAGAGGCAAAGTTGAAGGTTCATATGTGATCTTCCTAATTTAATGTTGGGTGTTGTAATTGATCAAAGTTAGGATCATCTAATCATGAATTGAACTATATTCTATTGTATATGGTTGATCTTGACTTGTAGAGTTAGAATTGAACCTTTAGGATTAATTAAGACTAGATTCACCTAGTAATGAAAGATGTGATTAAATTACCTTGAAATCTAGGTATAAAGAAGATATGAAGAAAGAAACCTTAAAAGTAGGGTTTGGGATGATGATAGTTAGGGCTTTAGGGAAGGCTAATGTGATTACCTAGTGATCCTAAGGCTTTGAGAGTAAAGCCTAAAAGAGAATAGAAGTCTAATAGGTTGAATTGTGGTTAAAAGCCTATACTCACCTAACCTACCATATCAATGCTTGATAGATGAAAATCACTTGAGCTGGATGGGTTGTCAAGGACATCCTTCCATGAGATGTGAGTGTTAAGAAAAGTCTTAACAAGTAAAACTTGGGGTGTATGCTTTGCTCCAAGTGGATATTGACAATGAGATGGAGTGTTACACAAGAGAGGGTACGGACTCCAAGAAGAAATGAGAGCCACACCTAATTGATATGAGGACTATCCAATTTAAAGGGGGAACTCTTACGTAGTAGAATATCGATTTTCCCTAAGTTAGGTCTCATGAGATGGGATCCTTCACATCGTTGAGATAGGGTTCCTAGAAGCAATCTCCATATCCAATGAAGGAAAACATGCTCAAAGCATCTCATAGTGTTCAAAGCATAATGAACTAAGACTTACTTAATGAAGTAACTCATAGTGTTCAAGGTATAAATGGAGTTAGACATGCTTAAGTAAGTATTTCATAGTATCCATGCTAGTAATGAACTTAGACATACTTAAGATAGTATCTCATAGGGTTCAAGTTATTAATGAACTAAGATGTGCTTAAGAGAGTACCTCATAGTGTTCTAAAGTAAAAGAAAGGAACTAGGTTCCAAACAAAGAAGTGTTAGCATGAGGACCTAAAGGTAGTACTTAGCATGTATAGTATGATGGTGTGCTATGCATGCATTGAACAATTATGACTTAGGGTCATTAAAGAGAATTATTGAGATAGGATTGTGCTAGAGTTGCCTTTCCTAGGTATAGTTGACTAAAGGTGAGAGATCCCCTTAGTTATGAGAGCTAAACTAATAAGGAGGCCAAAGTAGGGTGAGTATGACTAGGATGACCTCAAGGCTATACTTAGTGTGAAGGGTAGTATGGGATCCCTTTCATGCATTGCACAAGCGTGTCTTGAGGTTACTTGGAAGTATGATACCCTTATGGCATAGAGAAGCTTAAGGGTTGACCATGTATAGAGGTTAAGGTTATAATGACATGAAGACCTAAGTCTTGAATGTGAAGGTGGACTATTACCAATAATGACCAAAGATAGGTACTTAGCTTTGATGGTATTATGGGATGTTACCCTTGCATTGCACATGCATACTTGGAGGTGGCTTGTGAAGTAGTTCTCTTGTAAAATGAAGGAATTGAGGTTGAAGTACGTAACTATGGAAGTCTAAGTAAAGACTAGGTCACGAACATGATGTACCTCCTATGCTCATTAAATATCTCTTATGTGGCTTGTGTTTATATGATGCTTATAGTGGAGACCATGCTATGACTATGAGGATTATATTGTGAATATGTTATTGTATGTTACGCTTATGTCTTTTGTTGACTAACCATTTGAAATGCTCTTATAATGTTGTGTTAGCTTTCATACTTGGTACGTTTTGTACTAACGCATATTGCCTACATTCTAACAAAATGTAGGGTTGGAGGTTTGAGTTTCTTTTGAGGCTAGAGTTTCAAGGATTTAGAAGAATTGATGAATTGATGAGTCCTCATAGCTTCGAGGACGAACCCTCTATTTCCTTAAGTCATTTCTTTATATTTTAGACTCTGTATGTGCTGCGTCCCAAGACTTTTATTCATGATTATAAATAGACGGTTTGAGACAAAGGTTTTAGTAAGACTTCCACTTGCTTTATGAAATAAGACTTCGATTGTAAAAGTTTTCATATTTCCTATATTTTCTATTATCTTATGTTAAGAATGTGCTAAGGGCTTGTATGCGACCCCTTCGAGGTCAATTATGCCATGTTACGACTAGGGGGTGCTCTCGAGTCGTGACATGAGTAAACGTTTTACATCATATTCATAGTGTGATCATGAGAATAGCCTTTCATTCAACACAACAAGATCATCATAGTCATAATATTTCATGCATAATAATGTGTAAGGGTATAGGGGAGAATGATCTTTCAATCAAAACCACAATTACACATAGTCATGTGATCTTCATTATCAACATAAATCTTGAAGCACATACATAATTCTCACATTCATGTACAAAATTCTCATAATTTAGCCATCAAGAATCATGAAATACATTCAACCCAACATCTAGAATTTCTACATTAGATATGGGTAATAACATAATTCAATCAATTCAATTAATTCATCCAAGACCCATTTACATGCTTATAAATATAATTAACCCACAATAAGATCACAATTTTGCAATAGAGGGGATCCATGGGTTCTTGAGGGAATTTCACAAAAATTCAACCATAAATCATCAATTGAATAATAACCCAACATAATTCAACCATTGAAATCACTTTAAAAAGGAAATCATGGTGCTCAACCCAACCCTTGAAATTGGGGAAATTGGAAGTTTTAAAATCAAGTTTTGAAGGGGATGTTTGGGTGGAATCTACCCAAAGGTGAAAACTTCCATACCTTGCTGATGAATCCTGGAAGAATTTGATGAAAAACCCTTGATTTCTTGCAGCCCAACCTTCAATTTTACTCTTCTTCTTCTTCTTCGTCTTCTTGGGTTTTTAGACAGAGAAATATTGTGAGGAAGATGAACTTTTGATTTTGATTTGGGTCTTTGTGAAAATGATTTTGATAAGGTATTTAATGACTAAAAATAATATAAATATTTGTTAAAAAATAATATAAAATATACCCATTTAAAAACAGGACTTAAACATAACATTTACAAAATTGCCCCTTGCTCACATGGACTTGCCAAAAAAACTAAGGCAAAAGTCCAAGGGAGCTTTTAAGGGCCTTGGAGTTGTCTACCAGCCATGGACCCTCCCTTGGAATTGTGCGTTATGCTTTTTAAGCTAAGGCATTTCTACGAGGGTCTACATGGGCAGTGGGCTTGTCCACTTGCCATGGACCCTCACTTGCACACGCACACTGCCGAAGCGCCTAAGGCAGCCTCCATGTGTGGTGCTCCACGTGAAGCGGAGTCCTCCACATTCCTTGGACCCTCACGTGGACTGCCCTCTTGCCATAATCGGCTGAGGCAAAGTCCATGAGGGACTTGTACGGGTAATGAAAGCTCTTTACACCTCATGAACCCTCATGTGGAGAAAGCCTCTTGTCCACAAAGGACTTCCAAGGGAGGTGGAGCCTTCCACACCCCTTGAACCCTCAAGTGAACTTGCCTTCATGCCTATACGTCTAAGGCATGGTATGAGGAGGCTTTTAAGGTTAGTGAAGGCTTTGACCTTCCTTGAAGCCTCTCTTGAACAATGCCCTTTGCCCATTCGGCTAAGGGAAAGTTCAAGAGTGCTTTTAAGGATAGTGAAGCCTTTCGCCTTCCTTGAACCCTCTCTTGAACATATGCTTCATAAAATTTTTGTACTATTTTACAACTCTAAATTATGCATAAAAATTTAAGACTCATATGTTAGGCTCTAGTTTCACCTATCTATTTTCAGGGTGTTACACCTAGGTCGTAACATCTCTCAAATCCTAGGACAAAACCTAAGGAAAAATCAAAGAAGAAGACTCCAATCAAGATTCTTTCAATCTTTTTCAAGATACTCCTTCAAGCTAATTCTCCTCCATACAATTATGAATAGCTAATGAAAATCATAATTCTTAGCTATAGAGATTTCAGGAAACTAATTCAAGAATCTCAAGAAAGGTTTTCTTGATCGTCTACCTTCAAGCTAGGGTTCAAGGCTTCTAATGAAGTTCCTCTTCAAGATTGTTAAAGAACCTTGTTCTTCAACGGATGTAAGGCTATCATAGTGTTGGACTAGTTCGTCCAACACTTGAGTTTCAAACTGAGTTTTTGAGAAATTTAAAGACGAGTTTTGAGAGAGAGTTTCTGAGAAATGATTAGCATGAAAATCGAGTATGACATTTGTGTTTAAGTAATATGGTATCTAGTTATGTCATCAATATTTAAGCAAAATGGTATCTAATATGCCATCAATGTTTTATCATTATGGTATCTGGATATACCATCAATTTTTATGCAGTTTAACTTCCCGAGTCATCAATGATCATATTAAAATATGATTTTGATATATTTTTCAGAAAGAGTTTACAAGTACGAACTAAGTAAGAGTATAAGGGAACTATGTATTTCCAAATGTATCAGTTTTTACATTGATAAAAGACAAATTTGATTGCTAAATAAGTTATGAGTTCAAAAGATATTTCAAGAGTAGTTACCTCTTTTAAGTGGGTAGTTTGAGAAATTATCTGAAACCAGAGGAAAAGTTATGTTTTTAAACATATGAGCATGAGTATATATTATTGGGAGTAGTATAAAGCACCGATATGGGGGGAGAATTCTGAAAACTCACAGCCCCCATAAACCATGTATGCCAACATAGGTAAAGGATCACACTTTATCGATGGTTCCTTATTTTTTTTAAAAAATAGCTTTATGGATCCACTTAGTTGAGGAGTTCTATGCCCGGAAAGGTATAGGACAGTTCTGGCAGCATGGGCGAGACGTTGTATCATCATGTTTCTCATAGTAATGGTTGTCGGTTAGAGAATCTCCGAATAGAGTTAAAGTGTATTTCTTATATATCACTTATTATGTTGAGTTTAGATATGAGAGTGTTTTAAATGATTTTACTTATTTATTTCTTTACATTCAGTTGAGTATATATCTATATCTATAGCAGTCCTTTCTTTCTATTATTTATTATTCAGCCATCTTACATACTCATATATTCTATGTACTGATGTCATTCAACTTGGATCTTTTTATGATGCACTTAAAGGTTCTTAGGATCCTCAATAAGAGTCCGTTGATATTACTTCGTCTGCTCGCCAACTTTTGAGTAAAACCTCCTTGCTTTTGGAGGATTCCAGTTTTATTAGTTGTTAGCATTAGTAACATTTAGAGTAGTCGTGGGTCTTGTCCCGAAACTCGTCTAAAAATAGTAGAGGTTTCATAGATATTGAGTTTTGGAGAGTCTTTCAGTTTCACATGTTTTATTTTAAGCTTATTTCCATACTTAGTATATTCAACAAAGTTTTGAGATTCAATAAACTATTTTAAACGTTAATTTCAATTTAATTCTTATGTATGCTTGAGTTAGTCTTCCGCTTGTAGTCATCTAGGATGAAGGTTCTCTTAGGGACCAATAATGATTCTCGAATGACGTCCACGTTCAAGGTGTAGTCTTGGGTTGTTACATTAATTTTTTTCTCGTAGGCTGTGCACTGAAAATTTGAAGCAAGTGTAGAAATCTAGACCGAGAGGCAGTTCGACAAGCTTAGTCGAGCTCACCGACTAACTCGGTAAATTGCAAAATGTCTTTGTGATAGCCCTTTTTACCCTGAAACTAAGATGTTAGCCTCTATAACATTTGCCGATATGCTTCCTCATGTGTTGTAAGATTACTTTGTTGTCTCTTCCCCTATTAGTGATTTTGTGGTGGCTAAGAGGGTCTTTAGAAAGTGTCGTGTTTCCTTATCCCATAGAGTTAATCTTGTTGAATTGGTAGAGCTTGATATGCTAGATTTTGATATCATTCGTGGGATGGATTGGTTACACTCTTGTTAAGCTTCTATTGATTGTAAAACTCGTGTAGTCAGTTCCAGAATGAGCCTGCCCTAGAGTGGAAGGGTGGAAATTCTACGCCAAAAGGTCGGTTTATTTCATGTCTTAAAGATAGAAAGATGATTTCTAAGGGTGTCTTGTAATATCTAGTTAGGGTGTGGGATATGGATTTTGAAACCCCTAGTCTTGAGTCGGTCTCCGTTGTTAATATTTTTCTAGAAGATTTCCCAGATGATCTACCCGATTTTCCTCTTGAAAGGGAAATAGATTTCGGTATTGACCATCTCCCAAATACTCAGCCTATTTTTATTCCTCCTTATAGAATGGCCCTGACATAACTTAAGGAATTAAAAGAGCTATTGAAAGATTTGTTGGATAAGGGTTTCATCTAATTGAGTATCTCTCCATGGGGTGCTCTAGTTTTGTTTCTTATGAAGAAAGATGGTCCACTTCGTATGTGTTGATGACCGACAATTGAACAAGGTGACCATTATTAATAAGTATCCTCTTCCAACGATAGATGATTTGTTTGACCAACTCCAAGGGGAAAGTTACTTTTATAAGATAGACCTCTGATCGGGTTATCCCCAATTGCGGGTGAAGAAAGATGATGTTCCAAAATTGGATTTTAGAACTCGGTATGTTCATTATGATTTTTAGGTGATGTCGTTTGGTTTGACTAATCCTCTGGTGGCATTTATTTATTTGATGAATAGGGCGTTTAGACAATACCTTGATATGTTTGTACTAGTGTTTATTGATGATATATTGATCTATTCAGGAAGTGAGGATGAGAATATTGATCAGCTTAGGATGAGCATATTGATCAGTTTAGGGCCGATAACTCTTTGCGCAGATTAGCAAATGTGAGTTTTGGCTAAGGTCTGTAGCTTTTCTTGGCCATATTGTTTCAAGTAAGGGTATTGAGCTAGATCGTAAGAAGATGAATGCAGTCACGAGTTGACCTAGACCTCTATCACATTGGAATATTAGAAGTTTCTTGGGTTTAGCCGGTTACTACAAAAGGTTTGTGAAGTGTTTTTTTTAGTTACCTCTCTATTGACAACTTTGACTCAAAAGAAGGCAGCGTTTACCGACCACAAAAAGTCTATAATATGTGTTTAATCTGAAAGATCTAAACCTTCACCAAAAAAGGTTGCTTGAGTTATTGAAAGGTTATGATAAAAGTGTTCTCTATCACCCCGGTAAGGAGAATTTAGTAGCAAATGCTCTTATCAGTGGGTAGTGTGGCCCATATCGATGAAGGTAAAAGATATTTGGTACGAGATGTACATAGATTAGCCCAAATGGGTGTTCAGTTATTGAACTACACCAAGGGTAGTGTTATGGTTCACAATGGCTCAGAATCGTATTATTTGGCGGATGTGAAGGCCAAGCAAGGTCTTGATCCAATTTTGGTAGATTTGAAAGAAGCGGTACTTAGAAAGTCTGTTGAGGCTTTCTCCCTATAGGGAGATGGTATACTCAGATATCAAGGTCGTTTGTGTGTTCCAAATGTTCATGACTTTAGGGAACAGATCTTGTCAGAAGCTCATCATTCTCGGTATTTCATTCACCCATTAGCCATCAAGATTAACCGTGGTTTCCGGGAGATCTATTGGTGGAATATGATGAAGAAGGATATTGTGGGATTATAGGTTAAGTGTCCGAATTGCCAACAAATGAAAGTTGAGTATCAGAAATCGAGAGGCTTATACCAAGACATAAGTATTCCTACTAGGAAGTGGGAAGATTTAAATATGGACTACATAGTTGGTTTACCTCGTACACGGTGATAATATGATTTTATTTGGGTTAAACACTTTCACGAAAGCTACTTCTTTGTTTCTCCACTTCATAACTTTCCGGTCTAAAATCTCAACCGAAACTTGCTCATAAGAAGTATTCTCTTTAACTGTCGAACGTTCTAAGGGAACTATAGATGTCGAATATCAAACACATTTCTTCAACATAGTGACTTGGAAAACATGATGCATCGATGCAAAACTCATTAGGAAAATCTAGTTCATAAGCAACCATACCAACACATCGCAAAATCTGATATGGGCCTACATAACGTGGACTAAGCTTCCCTTTCTTACCAAACCTCATTACACCCTTGATGGGTGAAATTTCCAAGTAAACCCAATCATGAACATCAAACTCAAGATCTTTTCTTCTCACATTGGCATATGACTTTCGCTGACTTTGAGCCGTTTTCAACCTTTCTCTTATAAGTCAAACTTTCTCTATGGCCTCATGTACCTATTCGGAACCTATTAGGATAACTTCACCCACTTCAAACCAGCCAATAGAAGATCTCCACATCCTACCATATAATGCCTCAAATGGAGCTATATGAATAATCGAATGATAGCTATTGTTAAGCATACTCAATCAATGGCAAATGGTCATCCTAATTACCCCTAAAATCAATCACACTAGCTCTCAACATGTTTTCCAATGTTTGGATAGTACGCTCTGCTTTCCTATCGGTTTGGGGATGAAAGGCCATACTCAGTTTAACACGAGTACCAAGACACTTTTGGAATGTATTCCAAAACTCAGAAGTGAATTGGGTACTACAATCGGAAATAATGGACAAAGGCACTCCATGCAACTTTACCATTTCTCTTATGTACTACTTAGCTTAATCCTCCAAAGAATAAGAAACCCTGACGGGAATAAAATGTGCCGATTTCATCATCCAATCTACTATAACCCAAATCGAGTCATGTTGTCACCTGGTGCGAGGCAAATAAACAATAAAGTTCATATTCACATCTTCCAACTTCTAAGTAGGAATACCAATGTCTTGGGATAAACCTCCCAGTTTCTGATGCTAAACTTTCACTTGTTGACAATTCATACACTTAGTCAAAAATTCCACAATATCCGTCATCATTCCATTCCACCAATAGACCTTACGTAAATCAAAGTACATTTTGGTGGGTCCCGGGTGAATGGAATAACAATATCTATGAACTTCTGACATGATATGTTCCCTCAAGTCATCAACATTTGGAACACACTAATGACCTTGATATCTAAGTTCACAATCTCCCCCATGGGAGAAAACATCAACGGATTTCTTAAGCACCGCTTCTCTCAATTTAACCAAAATTGGATCAAGACCTTGCTTGGCCTTCACATCCACCACAAAAGACAATTCTATCCTATTGTGAACCACAAGACCATCCTTCGTTGAGTACACTAATTGAACAGCCAATCGGGCCAATCTATGCACATCTCGAATCAACTCGTTTTTATTTTCCTCAATGTGGGCAACACTACCCATAGATAACTGACTAAGAGCATCCGCCACCACGTTAGCCCTACCGAGGTGATAGAGAACACTTATATCATAATCTTTCAATAACTCAAGCCACCTTCTTTGGCGAAGATTCAGTTCCTCATGGTTCAACATATATTTTAAACTTTTGTGGTAGGTAAAAACATCAACAGGAACTCCTTATAAATAATGCCTCCAAATCATTAGGCAAAAACAACCGCCTCTAATTCAAAGTTATGGGTAGGATAATTTTTCTCATGAGTCTTAAGTTTCCTTGAGGCGTAGGCAATAACTTTCCCATTTGGCATAAGCACACATCCTAACCCAATTCTCGAGGCATCACAATATACCAAAAAACCATCCGTCCCTTCCGACAGAGTCAATACTGGAGTGTAAGTAAGTCTATCCTTCAATTCTTGAAAACTATTTTCACACGCTTTGGACCATATGAACTTAGCCTTCTTTTGAATCAAAGCCGTCAAAAAAGAGGCAATTGAAGAAAATCCCTCAACAAACCTTCTATTGGAACCAGGTAAACCAAAGAAACTTCTAATATCCTAAGGGGTTAGAGGTCTAGGACAACTGTTGACCGCATCCATCTTCTTAGGATCTACCTCAATACTCTTACTTGAAATAATATGCCCAAGAAAAGCAATAGACCTTAGCCTAAACTCACATTTACTAAACTTTGCAGAGAGTTGTTGGTTCTTGAAAACTTGCAACACAATACTCATATGATCAATATGCTCAATCTAACTTCTCAAATGGTTCAATATATCTTCAATGAAGACAATCACAAACATATCAAGGTATTGTCTAAACACCCTATTCATTAAGTCCATAAATGCCACCGGAGCATTAGTCAACCCAAATGACATAACTTCAAACTCATAATGACCATACTAGGTTCTAAAAGCCATTTTTTTGAATATCATCATCTTTCACCCTCAATTGGTGATAACTCGACCAAAAGGTCAATTTGAGAAAAATAACTTGATCTTTGAAGTTTGTCAATCAAATCATTTATCCTTAGAAGAGGATACTTATTCTTAATAGTCACCTTTTTAACTAACGATAGTCAATACACATATAAAGAGAATCATCTTTATTTCTAACAAGCAAAACTAGAGCACCACATGAGAGATACTCGATCAAATAAAACCCTTATCGAACAAATCTTTCAATTGTTCTTTCAACTCCTTAATTTGTATTGGAGCAATTCTAGAATGAGGAATAGAAATAGGTTATGTATCTAGGAGAAGGACAATACAAAATTATATTTCACTTTCGGGAGGAATATCGGGTAAATCATCTGAAACACTTTCGGAAACTCATTTACAACGAATACCAACTCAAGAATATGGGTTTCAGAATCCACATTCCTCACCCTAACTATATGATAAATGCAACCCTTAGAAATCATCTTTCTAGCTTTAAGACAAGAGACAAACTGACCGTTCGGTATAGAAATTCCCCCATTCCACTCTAGGATATGCTCATTTGGGAATTGAAACTTGACTACACGTGTTCTACAATCAATAGAAGCATAATATGAATGAAACCAATCCATCCCAAGAATAACATCAAATTCTAACATATAAAGCTTTACTAAGTCAACGAGAGTAACTCTATGGGACAAGGAAACAAGGCGCTGATGAGTCTGAAATTTTGAATCATTTGGGGTTCTGTTTTTATAGTGTAAGTGTCCGCAAATGCCTATTTTATGCTCTAAACTGATGTCTAAGTGTTTATTTGCAGCTATGGAGTCTAAGGAGAAAGGCAGGGACATGACGAGACAAAAGGGAACTAAAAAGCTAAAGACTGAAGAAAAGCGATACAGGTGATTGCCAAGACCATTTGGCGCACCGCCTAGTGGCTCTTTAGCTCGCCTAAAGCTCCCGTGTTCCAGCCCTGGGGAGAAAAACTAAGCCGGCGAAAACAATGGGCAGTCGGCAAATCACCGGTTGGTTCTGCGATAACATAATTGATTCCCCAAAGTTATAGGACTTGGGATGCTGAGGACCAATGTAAAACAGCGATGGAACAGAGCAAACCATGGATCACCGAACCACTCGGTGTGGCATGACTTATCCCACGGAGTAAAGTTTCTAGCTAAAAAGTGGGAAACTATAAATTGATTTTTAAAAGGAGCTCTCAGGGAGTTATCACTTAGTTCTCTCCCAGATATTACAGATCCCATTCTATAGTTACAATTTTTCTCTACGTTTTGGAGTTCTTATTGTTGTATTTTTAGGATTTTGACTTGGGTTTTTGAACTTAACTATTTGGGAACATTGTAAAGGCTTGGAGACTATTACCCAACTGATGGCTATTCGAGTTGGTAATTGTTTTTACATTTTTATGCTATTTGGCTAAATCCCCAATTCTTGGGGTATGATCATTGGATTATGGATTGAATTAGCTTATGGGTATTGTTAATTACTGATTTAAATGCTATATTAAAGTGGGTTTAACCATAAGCTGTGTTTTAATCTATGAATTGTACTTGCAAATGCATTTCTAATTTTGAGTTCTTAGCTTGCTTGAGTGAGAAGTTTTGGAACTAACGCTCTTGATTAATGGTTTGTACGCATTGGGTTGATATGGGTTTATCTCGAAAGAGTGAATCCTAAACCCAATCCTACCGATCTAGCTCGAGAGAGAATGGATGTATTATGATTTTGGGATGTTCTTATTTGCTAAGCTGGTTGATGTTCAAAAGAAATCACTTGAAACGTAATAATTGTTCAAGAGAAAACTATTTCACTAATAAAGCTTACCCACCGATATTTAGCTCTTTATTAGTAGTTTCAATTACCCATATAGTAAAATTTTCCTATAATCGCTCACATCCTGAGAATTCCTCTCTTTGTTGGTATTTCCTTAGTATTTGATTGTGTTGCAACTGATAGTTGTAGATCAAACCCCCCCCCCTTCTGACATTTGTTGTGACCCCCGTATACTTCTTTACATGTCTTTTTGATAATTTCTATACCTATAACTAATTAGACCACATTTGTTCTTCATAACTGAATTTGAACATGTATCGCTCCCTGTGGGTTTGACTCCAACTCTTAGTTGTGTTTCATACTAGTTAATGGTTGTTTGAACCTAGAATTAGAAGAGATGTGCTTGAAACGTTAATCGAAATAGCACCGTTGTTGGGGAGTGGTGTTTTTTAGAATTCTTTTGTTTAAGTTGAATTGTCATCTTTTTGGATGTAAATGAATTGACTTACTATAGTGTTTGTTTTGTGTTGCTTGTGTTGAATTGAGGAAGAGATGAGCGTAAACGGGAATAATGGTAGCAAAGTGGTTCACCAATACGATAATGGGAATCTTAATGATGTGAATGACCCAATCCAATTGGGTGGTGTTGGTGCAATACATCTATCTCTAATTGAGGGTAATGATCTCTTCCATCTTACTAAAACGATGCTACAGCTCCTCCAAATGAAAGATTTGTATGGAGGGCTGGCTCATGAAGACCCCCATGAACATATTCAGAACTTCGTAGACGTTTGTGGTCCGTTCTTATTCAAGAACATATCACAAGAATTAGTCCATCTCAGGTTGTTCCCATTCTCTTTTATAGGTGAGGCTACAAAATGGTTTGTTGAGTTACCAAGAGACTCCATCACCTCTTGGGATGAACTTACCACAACCTTCTCTGTGAGATTCTTTCCCCCGTCAAGGATGATGATGCCCAGGGATAGTATCCAAGGTTTCAAATGTGTGGAGGGTGAGCCTATCCGCGAGACGTGGCTGAGATTTAAGAAGTTGGTACTTCAATGCCCGACTAATTGATTGCCCAAGCATATATTGCTGCAATACTTCTATAGGAGTCTTGACTCGGTGAACAAATGAGTTGCTGATCAACTTGTTCCCGGAGGTATAATGTAACAACCCTATGAAGTAACGTCTCAAATCCTTTTTGGAATGACAAAGATTAATAGGGTGTACACTCGCAAAGACTAAGTCTCTCCTCTCACTTTCAGAATCTCTAAAGAGCATATCGAAAAGGATAAAGAAGGAGACCAAAACATGGCCAAAATAATGACACAACTGGATCTATTGGATAAAAATATGATGGGTAGTGGCTTCAAGAGTGTAAATGTTGTTGGTATTGGTTGAGCAAACAACGATGAAGTGCACTTTGAAACACTGTACAATGAGGAAGTGAACTTCCTAGCTAATCAAGGAGGAGGATATCGTGCAAACTATCCAAGATCGGGTGGAAATTCGGGTTGGAATAGACATGGAATATGGAGAGACCGTGACAGAGATTGGTGAGATCGTAATGTTACCTGGAAGGAAAGAGAGGGTGACAAGGATAGATTTATCCCACCCCATGAGCGTCAAAATCCCAAGTAGTAGAAAAATGTTCTTACAGAAGACATGCTCTCAAGCATCTCAATAGAGTTGAAGGGTCGAACAAGGTGTTGAAAGAGATGAATGAGGTTGTCTAAACTCTCAATCAGATGGTTACTTCTCAATCAGTCTCTATTAAGCAGCTAGAAACGCAAATGGGTCAAATCTCGACCCAATTGAATCCATGACAAAAAGGGGGGTTGCCTAGGGACACAGCAACCAACACCAAAAATGAAACTTAAATTGGTATCCAAGTTGTGCCACGACGTTTACTAAGGCTCTTCTTGGGAGGCAACCCATGCTTTGTGTTTTAATTGTTGTTTTTTGAATAATGGGTGTTGATTGTGCAGGTTGAAAAGTGAAAAGTGTTAGAAAATCGATAATTTGGTGAGTAAAAGTCCAGTTGGCAAACCACCGAAGAGGTTGGTGATCCCCGATTTGGACGGCCATTGGAACAACCCAGCTTTAGAGGGAACTCTGTAAAACTCGGCGAGCAAAAAGCTCAGTCGGTGACTCGTCAAATAGGTTAGCGAGATGTACTTTGTCCGCCGTTTCAACCCCCAAATTACTGGGAGTTTTGTAACACTAGATGAGCCAAAATACTACTTGGCGATGCGCCGAGTGGGTCAGCAAGTACGACTTACTCCACCGAATGGAGCGTGAAGTGAAAGGTTTTAAACGCCAAATGGTTTAAAATTGTAAATTTTTTTCACTTTCTTAACTTTTCAACTCCTGTACCCTCTCACTTGACTTTATATCTTTCATATTTTTGTGTTTGTTGTGAATTGTTTGCTCGGGATTGTGGAACTTTTCCGTCTAGGTTTACAAACTTCATTTTGGGCATAAAAAGTTGGTTTTTCCGAACCCCAATCTCCATATGTGGTTGTACTTGAATGTAATCAGTAATGTGTTGTTGATTTTTGTTGGGTAGCATGATTTAATCATTGCTTAAGTGTCAGATTGGCTGTAATTAGTTAAATTAGTTCCTAAGTGTGTGTAATCTATTGATTCCCTTGTTGTGCTTGATTAAAATCAAGTCTAAATTTTTGGGTTGCGGTGAATTTGAGTTGGACATAGCGAGGTGAATTCTTAGTAACCCCGGATTGTGCTAAATGACATATTTTGCCCAATGATGGAGTGTTTGACGTCATTCTTAATGGTAAAAGACATCAAATTGCCAATTTTGTCCATATCGGGGGAAGTCTAAGTACCTCGAGGGCATGGGAAGTATGGGTATTGACTGAATTGCATATTGTTTGTGTTTAATTTTTTTTCCTGGGCTCCGGGTTGAGTTTTGAAGGAGTGGGGTTAAAACTAGCACGTTGGGTTGTTTGGCGAGCTGAGTCGAGGTCGCCTAGTAGTTCGGCGGGACGCGGACATCCCCCTAGATCACCCTTAATTTCCATAAATTGGTGAGTTTGAGTCTGTAACTTTTGGTGATATTCATGAGCTCGCCGATTTTACTCGGCGACTCGCCGAAAGTCCTTCATGATTGCCCTTTTGTGCCCCTAATCCTTAAAATACACTATAACTTTCAACGAACTACTTCTAGCTCGGCGATTTGTGTTGGCAATTCATTCAATGGCCCTAGACATCGCCGACCTGTCTTAAATTTCAAAAAATATTGTGCTGGTACTTTCGGCAAGCCTGATCTGGCTCTCCAAAGTAACTTGGCGACTCACCAAATGGTTCCACCAGTGTTTCTACAACGGATTTTTTGTACTTTCTCTGGAAAATTTTCTAAAGTTTTTCTATGTTGTTTGAAGAAATAGCTAGACCCAAAGTATCTGAAAGAAACAGTCCACCCCGCAAGCGGACACGTGGAGTAGTTATAGATTAGGGTGCAACTGCATCTACAGAAAAGGCCTCCAAATTCTCTACCAAGGGAAGAAAGGGTAAAGGAAAGGGCAAGGCCCCCATAGTTGAGACTCCGGAGTACAACTACGATAGTGAGAGCATCTACGAGACTCATCTCACCTCATCAGATAGCGAGGGGGAATCACAGGATTCTGAGGCTTCCATTTCTTAGCCTGAGGATGGCCAGCTGCTACAGGCCTGGAGAGCAAAGATTCGCTCCAAGGCAATGCATGATCTATCTAGGATCCTGGTGCCTCAGACTCCTCTAGTTGCAGCTCCAACACATATTACGGTCCCAGCACCACTAGTACATGGTCCTCCTCCCTAGTTTCTTAACATACTAAAGGCCGAGGGATTGTTGACTATTCTCGAGGAGAAATGATTGTGTACAGATGGAGTGGTGGACAGGTATCCAGAGAGATGGAGCACTCTCAAGCACCATAAGTTTGAGATCTTCACTAAACCTCGGGGACCTTCTATTCCTAATTGGTTCTGGGAGTTCTATTCGGCTTATGGATAATTTGTGTTGAAAGAGAAGAGGATGGCCAGATTCGTCAAGCCGGTTGATTCTGTGACAGTTAGGGGCAAGAAGGTTAAGTACGAAAATGCTATCATAAATGTTGTTTTGGGGTGTACATACAATTTCATGCATCTGTACATCATTTAGATTCAAAGGAAGACCTTAGAAGATCTGAAGGGTTTGTTGGCACACCTTATTATGATGAAACCCCAAGGTGGATATAGGTTGGTGCTGCTATAGGGAAGAAAGAGTTGAATATTACTGCCATATACTGGTTCGGGTTCGTTAGCAGCTCTATCAAGCCATCCCATAATGATTCCACCCTCAAACGCCCGAAGGCAGCTTGCCTAGGGGCCATCATCTCTCGCCAGTCACTTAATTTGGGTCTATTGATGGAACAATAGATGGCCATAGATGAGAGATGATGTTGCTGCTGTAGAGTCCGAGGCTGAGACTGATGAGGAGCAACTTGGTGCTCGGGAGGGAGCTGTTTTTGAGGGCTTGACTCAGTTAGAGGAGGCAATGGTAGATTCAGCTCTTCAGACCTCTCTGGTGATGTTTCCATGATGGGCTCCAGTGGAGCGAAAATTGGTGGCACTGATTCCCAGCCTGAAAGTGTCTTGATAAATGTGACCATGGGCACTGATGCCCAGACAAATGGAGTGACGAAAATGCAGAATTCACCACAGGCTTAAGCCTAGCATGATAATTTTTCCCCTTTCTCTGTGTTACTTTTTATATTGTTTTGTTTTAGTGGCATTTGAGGACAACTGCATATTTTGTTAGGTGGGGTGAGGTATTTCCATACTACCTCTTGTGATTGTTTTTGTGAATATTGAGCTTATTGATTTTTATATATCTCTTTGTTGTAGTATTGGGGATGTTCTTAGCTTGTGGCCCATTGTTTTGATAGAAAACGGTTTTTGAACCAATTTTTAAAAAATTTTCCACCACTTGTGTGTGTGATTATTGTTGTTGTTGTGCAAATTTAAGTGTCAATTGTGGGACATACCGATGACTTGAATAGTGATCTTAATTGAACGAAATGAATGTGCGGCTACGATGAGGAAAACTAAGTTACATAGGCAATATTTTAACTTTTAGCATCTCATTGTGACTAGTTGGTTGTCGAATTGGTCTTTTCTGATGAAAATTACACTCTAGCTAAAATGTCACGCCCGAGCTACCCCCGAGACGCGGACACGGGACCTAGGACCACAAGTGATCCCAAGCTAACCCTTCTGGCATGATCATGAGCATACTAAATATAATCTGAATAATAGAAACTGTGCGGAAGCTAATTCATAAATAAATCTGAAAAGATGGGGAATACCCATATACTATAACTGAATATATCAAATCTGAGAGTTTAATACAAAAGAAATATCAAACTCAAAACACTAAGCTGAATCTAACTATGTCTGAAATA
>JAJOOR010000363.1:0-10961 GCA_036250505.1 Solanum acaule
ACCTATCAACTGAATTTCTTAAAATGTTTTATGGGATTTAGATACATTATTTATACCTATCAACTGAATTTCTTAAAATGTGGATTTTGAGCCTAAGTAGTTGGGTTCTGCCAAATCCAAAACTCTATTTTGGCTTGAAGTATGCTTTAGTTGGTAATGACATTATGGTAATTAGAAAAAATCTAGACTCTACTAGTTATTTATTTTGCTCTTATTTCCAAAGTTAGCACTACGAGGTGATCACTCCCAATAACATATGTGTTATGAGGATTCATACTGTGACCCCTCCTTTATTTGAGCTTGAATCTGGGAAGCCAAGATAAGAAGGGTTCTAAAAAAAGTAGGAACTGAATGGACTTATAATGTTTAGTGTGCACAAATCTTATACTTGTGAGATAAACTCATTATGAAAAAAATACATTTATATGTAAATATCGGTGTTTATATAAAATTAAAAAAATTAAGCTGTGGCAGAATGTTTTAAGCTTCCAACTAGAACATCTAAATAATAAAACCAATAACATACTTCAATCTATCAAGACATATTTTCAGGGAAACAATCAATCAACATCAAGTAGATACATCTAAACTTAACAAGCTAATATATGATGCAAACTTCAGAAATAAAATCAACATAAATCACTAAGAAAGTCTTAGAGTTTGTTTTTTCTGATGTCCGAAACCATTTGAATCCACTTCAACTACATTATCGCAAGTTCCAGGGGTGGAGCCATAATAGAGTTATCCGTTCGGCAAACAGATAAATGTAAACTATGAAAATTAATAATATATTAGTGCTAACTTTGGAAATAAAAGCAACATAAACACTATTGAAGTCTAGAGTTTTTTTTTTCTTAATAACCGTAGGTCCAAGCCAACTTGAACATACTTCAACTACGTTGTCACGTGGGGGAAAGCCATAGTAGAGTTATGGGTGTCAGTTGAACCATCCAGTAAAATTAGATCTTGGGTCTAACTCACATCTTAGAAACTAGCACATGAGGGAAGAATTGTCCAAGTCTATGCAAGCAAAACTATTGGTCCGTTCCCCAACCAATGTGGGATTGTAAACACTCTAACAAACCAACAAATACATATACTTAACAAGCTAATGTAATGCTGAATTTAGAATTAAATGAAACATTAGTCACTAATTATAATAAGCCTTGGGTACCGGACGATTGAACTAATAATAATAATTTTTAAAAGATTGACTTATAGATAGTACTATCTATGCAATTTAACTTACTATAGCACATTTTTCTTTTTACATCAAAACCTTAACGAAACCTGCAGACTGCACACCATGTGAGTATGGACCATATAAAGAACACTATGGTAGGAAGATTTAAAAGCTTCCTATTAAAGGTGACTCCTTTCAAGGAGGCGAACCACCTTTCTTAACTGCAAGGAATCTTTACCATCTTTGTTGTATGCTAATTGACCTTCATTGATTAAGCAAAAACATATTAACAGTTTAGTAGGCTTGAGTGGGCTCTTCCACCTAATAGACAAGGTTTAGGGTTGGGTTATCCTGTTCAGTCTATTATAATAAGTATTAGAGTATGGTTGATTAACACTTGAGGGTGCAACTCGTAGTAATAGCTTGATAGAGTGTCAAGAGTGGTGGCCTAGACAAAGGAGGGGTGCTAGTTGTGACCAATCGATAAGAGTGGTGGCCTAGATCCAAAAGAAGTGTTTGTTGAGAATTATTGGGCACAATTGGTTGCTCAAAACTTGAATATTATTATTGCTAAGTAAAGATCAGCTTTGGTATTATAACTCTTTACATTCAAATGACTACCTCTATTTATAGAGTGCACCTTTTACCTATTTATAGGATTGTACTTTCTTGAATGATTTAAGACTTTACACTCTAGAACTCTCATTCGAGAGTTCTTTGTTCAATTCTCTACAAGTCTTTAATATACTAGATTCTTCTTTGAAATATCTTAGATATTAATTAAGTTGGTGATGACTTTTGAACACTCCCCCTCAACACCAACTTAATTTATTATTTGCGTCCAATTTTAAGGGATCATCGAGACTTTGCAATCGTCTTGATATCCAGGTTCTTTATGACCCTCTTACTCATTTGAACTTCTCCACTTACTACACTCTGAATCTTCTTTAAAGGTAGTATTCTCCTTGATCTGGACCACATCTACAAATGTTATTTTCTATCTCGCCGATTTTGCGCAAGTGTTTCTTCTTCATTTTGGACGAAACTCAATTCCTTGAACAATGAAGCTGTGTTTCCAACTGAGATGCCTAAATTCTATCAATCGTGCTTCAACATCTCCTGTATCATTGAAAATGTTTCCCATTTTTAATTCCATCCACCCGTCACCTCGTTTCAATGGTAGCCTCATTTTAGGTCCTAGTCCTGAAGAAGGGACAACTTTAACTCATTGCTCTGCTTCATGGTCACTCTCAGAATCCACAAATCTAACAAATGCCTTAACATTTCTAAGGCCATAAAATCCATCTTCCCATTTGAACACTAGATAAGCGAAATATATATCTAGTTCTTTTCGACAACATTTGAGTTCTAATTTTTCCTCGGATATCAAGCCAACTGATTTGATAAAGTTTAGCAACTTCACAGAATCTACACAAAATTTACACTTCCTCAGTAATTATATTTAGTAAAGTAATATCTTCCAAAATCAAACTGCAAATATATAAAACTTGGAGTTTGGGTTAGACAACCATTCCCAATACTCTGGTGACCACCCCATATAATACCAAATTCTCGTGCTGCAACAATAAAACATTTCTTCCCTATCTTCTTATCTAGCTAAAAACTCTATATTACAGATCAAATCAGAGAGAAAACATTATGATTTAAAAACAAACCAAAAGGACTGAAAAAGGCACTAGACTACTCTTACTGCGTCTAATTGGGATCACAACTGCACTCACTTGACTTAACTAGCTACCTAAAAGTTGGCCTGGATCCAAACCACCTAACAACCCTTATGAATGGAACATGCAATTCATTGGCCTATTCTTCTCAGGTCAGGTTGGGTCGGTCATGGGCAGACCCTACCCACTAGACACGACTTCCACTGTACAACATTTACCTACTAAACAATCATATACATAGGACCCTTTTTCATTGACATTAAGTTGAATATTATTGTATTCACGAAAATAACACATTCACAGCTAAAATAAAAACTTTAGAAAGATTTGACCCACATTTGAACGCTCAGTCATCACTGGATAAGATTGTGGTCCTACTGATATCTATTGGATGGAGTTAGAATTTTTACTAAGAGAATTCAAAATATAAAGAAAGTAAACAGACGAAAAAGCCAAGTAAATTTGAAATATAGTATATATATATATATATACACATAATTTATTTTACCTATCTACACAATGTAATTGTCTAGCAATAAGGTATAAATTGACACCATTCTGATAAAAGTGGCTTGGTTGGGTGATAGAGTGTTTGAGCTAGTGAAGTTGTGATCTCACCATTAAATAATAATTTATTAAATACAAACTTCTCATGAAAAACAAGACAAACACAAAAAGGAGGGGGGAAATGAAGAAATCATACCAATTTGCCTCTATCAAGAAGAATCGGAGAGTTACAGAGGTTGAAGTAAAGTTGTTTCTTGGAAGGAAAGCCATTAGAGAGCTTGATCTAGAAAATAATTTGTTGATAATCAGATGGAAAAAATAATATCTCCTAGACGACATCGAATTTTGCTGCAGACTTGAATGTTTGTGAGACAGCTGAAAAGCTAGCTACATCTTTCGCGATGTTGACGAGGAGAATTTTTATTATATAACCTCCAGGAGTGTCTCATAAACATTCATGTCTGCAACAGAATTCGACATCATCTGGAAGACATTATATTTGACATCTGATTATCAACAAGTTGTTTCTAGATCAGGCTCTCTAATAGTTTTTCCTTCCAAGAAACAACTTTTCTTCAACCACTATAACTCTCCGATTTTTCTTGATAGAGGCAAATTGGTATGAATTCTTCATTTCCCCCGCTTCTTTTTTGTGTTTGTCTTGTTTTCCATGATAAGTTTGTGTTTTTATAAAATATGATTGGATGGTAAGATCACAACTTCACGAGCTCGAACACTCTGTCACCCGTGATCAAGCCACTTTTATCCAAGGGGTGTCAATTTATACCTTATTTCTGGAAAACAACATTATGTAGATAGGTAAAAGAAATTATGTATACATATACTATGTTATGTTTTGAATTTCCTTGGCTCTTTTTCGTTTGTTTACTTTCCTTATATTTTGAATTATCTTAGTGAAAATCCTAACTCCACCCAATAGATATCACAAGGACCATCCAATAGATATCACAAGGACCACAATCTTATGGTTTGGGAGTCATCAGAAATTAACACTTCATTCTATTACCACTGATCTACGGCTTGTAATCACAAGTACCGTACGTACTGTCTCTTCGTGAACCTCAAACTGGAACTTAGCTTTTCAGGTCACTCATCTACAAGTCCATCTACAGGTCATTGGTAGGACCACAACTTGTAGTATGACTCATAGAAGGTCAAAACACTCTTGCTAACACAGTCTTAAATATCTAAGCTGCCAAAACCCATTTTCCTGCAAAACAAGAACAAAAGACAATCAAATCTACTAACCCGCGCTAAAAAGACTCACAATATCCCATGTATAAATCATTACGAGTATCGTAACTTGTGGCACATCAGAGCTCCCGGACTACAACAACTTAAATTCTCTACATTGATCATAAAATGTTTATGATGATACAGTGCTTTTCGATGAAAGTATCAATGTTGTCATAAAATGTTTTCTCACATACGAATATGATCATGATTGTGAAAGGTATTGCTCACATATGGATTCACATTGGTGAAAGGTTTTCTCATCTATGCTTGAATTGTAATTTATGGAGATATTCTATGTTTTGATTTTATGAAGTGGATGGGTATTGGTCATTGTCTTTCCTATGTTATAATGATATTTGACTTGAGAAAATGACATAAATAGTCCCTCAACTATAGGAGTAGGTCTAAAATGGTCCCTGAACAATACACTTAACGGATTTAGTCCTTCAACTATTCAAAAACTTGTCAGTTTTGGTCCCTTAACTATACACTTATCGATTTTAGTCCCTTAACTATAAACTTACTGATTTTAGTCCTTTAAATAATCAAAAACTTATCAAGTTTGGTCTTTGTCCATTTTTTTAATACAAATAGCTTAGGTTTATATTAACAGAATCTATGCCTCGAGAAATTAAATCTTTTAGCAACTTTTTCTGTTGGTTCTCTGTCCGTTACCTTTTCTTTAAATTAACCTTACGCGAAGAACCTTAACCTCAACAATTTAAAATAAAATTCATGAGGAAAGAAAATATAAGTCATAATTTTATTCAACAGAGGATAAAATGAAGCATATTATTGTTACTAATGACTTGAATATGTTAAACCTTATTAAAAAGAGAAAAAAGTTATTATCCGTTAAATCTGAAGTTTGTACTCCAACGATTTCATTGAATGGAA
The DNA here is from genome assembly GCA_036250505.1 of Solanum acaule. Lineage (NCBI taxonomy): Eukaryota > Viridiplantae > Streptophyta > Magnoliopsida > Solanales > Solanaceae > Solanum > Solanum acaule. The sequence continues at coordinate 5,530 of JAJOOR010000363.1, forward strand.
TTTGTTTAATTTTTCAGAAATGGTAATTTATAAAATGGTAGATTTGCAGTTTTTAAACTTTTTTTTTTAAATAGATCAATTTTATTATTGTATTCATTTTATTTTACATAAATAAATTTGAGGAAATTAAATAAAATTCGCATTGATTAGCATGCTGCATGATAAGTTTCTCAAACAAAAACTATCAAAGTTTAGGATGGTGCGTATTAAAAACCAAAGCTATTTGTATTAAAAAAATAGACAAAGACCAAACTTGATAAGTTTGTGAATACTTAAAGGACTAAAATCGGTAAATTTATAGTTAAGGGACTAAAACCAGTAAATGTATAGTTAAGGGACCAAAGCTGACAAATTTTTGAATAGTTAAAGGACTAAATCTATTAAGTGTATAGCTCAGGGACCATTTTAGACCTACTCCTATAGTTGAGGGACTATTTACGTCATTTTCTCTATTTGACTTTTATCTATTTCTCTGGAATTTAGTCTTTAGCATCGAGAGGGCTTAAGGTGGAGGCTAAAATACGGTAGTGTCTAGTAGCAACCCCTAGTCCCCAACTTCGTGCCCCGTAGGATAGTTTTAAATGACCTAACAAGTAGATCCACTTTACCGAAAGATGATGTGTACAGATCCTATCTTGGCAAGGAGAATCCCCTTTTTCGGAAGGAGGGATATGCCAGATTCCATGACATAGCTCTCATGGTCTTATAGTTAGTTAAAGCTAACATCCCACAAAAACAATTATGTTTCTTCAAAGCTTTCTTATGTCTCTTACTTTAAATGTGTTGACCATATCTTATTATTTGCATGTTATTTCTTCTTTAAACCTTTAGATTCTCAAATGTTGGTCATATCTCATATTGTCACGACCCGAGTCTACACCCTGGACATGGCCGGCACTTAAGAACCATTGCTGGTCCCCAAGCGAACCCTCATCCTGGCTGACTACAAGTGGAAGACTAACTTAAGCATGCAAAAGCTTAAAACTGAATAAAATTCAATAAACTCAACTTTTCAAAACTTTAACTCAAATGAACAACTTAGAATATATATATAATATATTCAACTCGCCATAAAATAGGAACTTAAGTCTTTAGAATAATACAGACTTCTCAACTATACTGACTGTCTATGAAGCCTCTAACTGATAAAGATGGAAGTCGGTACAAGACCCACGACATCCTGACTAAACTGAAAAGTAAATGAAATCCTCCAAAAAACAAGGAGGCTCACCATAACTAACTCGAACTCTCGGATGTATCAACGAATCTCTTGTTGATGATCCTAAATACCTGTGTCTGCATCATGAAAAGATGCAGGCCAAATGGCTCAGTACGTGGAATGTACGAGCATGTAGGGGGAATTCTAAAACATAAACATAAGTCTGAAAAGGATTTGAAAGAAACACTTACCTTGGCTTTACTCAACTCCTGAATAACTTAACTCAACTTACTGAACTCATTTCAATATAAGGCAGTTTATAAACAAGTGCAATATAAAGAAAAGTTGTTTAAAACATGATGTCAACTAATAATCATAATATCATAAAAAAAAACATACCATGCTCCCTCTCAAAGTCTACTTGTGCAATGAATGAATGAAGTCCCATACCCCCATTCATACTAAGAAGAACCCCTTGAGGAACCATGCAATTACATTTAATATATACTTTGGGTCATGACAGTTGACGGGGAACAATCAGGCGTGTTGAATTGATTTTGGTATTATAGTACTTATTTCTATCTAAATTGTGAATAATTGTCTTTACTTTATCTTTGTTTTTTTTCTATGGCTTCTTGTGATATAAATAAAAATTTTGGGGTTTGTAAGCCATATGAGAATTGCCTATGGCTTTGTCGTGAGGAAGAATGTGTTAAGATTATCATTAATGAGAAATTGGGTCTATGCAACCAAGCCAAGCCAATAACATTCCAAGATGCTAGAATCACTCACTTGTGGGGTAATGATTATGAAAGTCGATGCTCAAATGACCTAGTGAGCTTCTTACTCTGGCCCAATGATCTAAAACAAAAAGATGACTCGAAGATGGGTTAGAAATTCAAGTCTTCAAAGTTGGGAGAATGAGCGAAACTGATGATTCTCTCTTGTACTCCCCATTTCCTTCAGAGAGAAATTTATCCAAAGTTATGGAGAAGGTTCATTACCTTGAAGCTAAAACACAAGGGTGATGTATCTGGCGTTGCATCGCGATGTTAAATTGTGCGCTTGATAAGAGGCAACCAATCGTTATCAAAATAAGTTTGATTCATAGTTTAATTTTAAGTTTTTGATTTTTAGGATATATTAGATTTTGTTTTCGACTAATCCTCGTGATTTTCGAGTATTTGGAGTTGATGTGAATAGGTTTGGAGGCAAATATCTTTTAGGAAATGAAGTTTAGGGATGAAAACCCCTTCATAATATGACTTGGGTAACTTTTTTGGCGCCCAAGCTTTCCAAATAAGGCTGGGCGGATCACTTAATGTGCCTTGTGCCCACCAAAATGAACAGTGAGCTACTTGTAGAAAATGGCCTCTATAGTCACAAAAATGAGTAGAGGTTCTCTTAAGTGAAGTCCACAAAAGTAGCTCTTAAGGGGAGGGGAACTAGAAAAAACGAACCCCTTCTTTTAATGAAAGGTTGCAAAAGTTATCAGAATGTCACTTAAGTGAGACTAGAGACTTCAAAAGTCAAAAATGCAGAAGCCAAACGATTAGAAAGACAAAAAATAAAAAGGTTCTCCCTTTGACATTCCTCATCTATCTAAAATTTGGTTCCAAAACTCCTGTTCTTCATTGTGAAAGCACAATCCAGTATGTTTCTCTCACTTTTGCCCTCTTAATTAAAAGGGTAAATTTTTTCTTGAATTCCTTTTGCTTTGTTGAAATTTTGGGGTATTGTTTGGGTGAAAACTTCTCAACTTGGAGGGTTAAATTTTTGTGTGACTTGGCCGAATCTTGCTTGATTTTTGTTGATTGCCTTTGTGTGGGTTAATTTATTGTATTTGGAGAAGTCGTAAGTGCCGATTTCATGATTAATTGATGAAGAAACAGTTTATCCACCATGTGTTTGATAAAATGTTCCTTGAGAACTCAAAATTAATTTTAATTTTTTTTGTTGTGAATTGATTGAGTTCTCATATTGTTTCTTTGATCATTGTTGGAATTGAACCCTTGGAAATGGATTTTTGTTTGAAATTTATGTTAAAATTTTGGTTGTTCATGCTGAGGAGGTGACTGGTCGCGAAAGTGACCTCACTAACACAAAATATATCATCGCTTAGAGACCTCTCTTCACTTTTGCTATTTCTACACAAGCGGCCTCCTGGTCGATTTTGCAATGTAAGCTTAAGCAAACATGCTTTTGCGAGAGCTAAAGCCTATTTTTGTCAGAGTTCAATTTTTTAGTAGACCTATTTTTGGTCGGAATTTTTTCTAACGCTTTTATTTGACTTCTACCAATAGAATCAAATTTTAACACATGTTTCTTATTCTTTCATGTTATTGTGATTTTCAGATTTCTATAAGTCAAGAATGGTACAACGATATTTTTTGTGTATTTTTCTTGTCATCTAAGCAGATGTTCTTTACATATCAATTCCACGTTAAACTGTTCAGATGTCATATGAAAATGTGAAGAGAACAACTACATATTATTTTTTAGAACTAATTTTTGTATATTATTTTTTAATTTTATAAGTTATAACATAATAGATGGTGTTCTTCTTGTTGGCACTCATATATGACTTCTCGATTGACTGTGAACATAAATAAAAGATAGTTATCTGACTATCCATAGTTAACTGAGAAAGGTTTCCTTTTTTTACCGGAAAAACTAAAAATTAAAATTATAGAGTATATTCTATTTGTGAAATCATATATATAATCACATGTTTATCTTACACCCAACAAAGATATAGTTGATATACTTGTAAACGATTTTCAATTTATTCAACCAAGAATGATTCGTCTAAGGAAAAATAACAACAACGTGTTATCACATATATAGGGGTGGTATAATAATATGAAATTTTATTAGTCAAAAGTTAATCTAAGAAAAGATAAAAGATATAAATAATCAATGTAATAACTATGAGAATTCATAATATTATAACTAATGAATGTTGAAGAGTGTGAATAACCTTTACAATAATTAGTAATAACTAGGTGAATTTATAATGTTAAAACTAAATTATTAATGTGCAATAGCTGTATTTCTAATAAATTTTATTCTTACATAAATAAATAAATAGACTTTTAATTAATGTTACTATATATATTTTTTTATAGTAATCAGATTTTAATTTAGTGTAGGGACAAAATGAAAATGTTTATTCTATATTACTGAATATAAAATGTATTATGCAAATGATAACTTTTAAACGATTCATATAGATTCACATATTTTCACATTTGTTGTGAGTTTTTTTTTTTTAAAAAAAGAACTCAGAACAATTTAAAATAATATATTTTGAAGTTAGAAGATCTTGTTAAATTGATAATACATTCGTGACATATATAATACTTTAATTCAAAGTATGATATTATTAAAAGTAATATGAACTTTTCTTCGTCTAAAATACTTAAATATTAAAAAATAGTAAATAAGTAAAACAAAAGGGCAATGTTTATATAGTAATAATTTTTTTAAAGAAAACTTCCTAACATTCTAAATCACACAAGTAACATTGATAAATAAAGTCATTCTTTTGTCTTGACCGTCAAAAAAACAAATTGTGACAATTCTCTAACTCTTGAGAAGTTAAATAATTTTGGAAAAACATGTTTAGAAGCATATATTTACATCAGAAGAGAAATTGTTAAAACAAAATAAATAAATTTAGACTACATCATGTTAACTTCATATATTGGAACATTACATACTAATGTATATATTAAGCAAAAAAATAATTATTATATCATCAAAATTATTTTTCTCAAGTACTCGAGGTTATGGAATGTACCCTCTTAAGATAGAACGATTTACTTCCTTAGAATAGTGGTACCTCATATTCTGCTAAACTTCAAACTCACTCGACGACAATAAATCACACGAAACTTTTTAAAATGCAAGAAAGAAGAAGAGTAGAAGATTAAAAAAAAAATTGTTGTTGAAAAATGAGAGGAAGTCCCTCTATTTATAATCAACAAAGGGTAGTATGAACAAGTGTTTCTTGTGTCTTATATGAAAAGTCATGACCTTTCCGAGAAGTCACAACCCTTGGGAAAAGTCACAACTTATTGAAAAAGTAACAACTCTTTGGAAAAGTCACAACTCATTGAAAATTAACAACCCTTTGGAAAAAGTCACAACTTATCGGAGAAGTCATAACTCATCGAAAAAGTCACAACCTAAGTTAGGGATATTATAGTAATTTAATATTCAAGTTAGGAGTTCATGCTTTAAAGGTAATATATATATATATATATATATA
>JAJOOR010000364.1:0-13634 GCA_036250505.1 Solanum acaule
TACTTTGACTTGCTGACAATTGGGGTACTTAGCCACAAAGTCAGTTATATCCCTTTTCATACTATTCCACCAAAACACTTCCCGTAGATCACGGTACATCTTAGTGGTGCCTGGATGAATAGAATATCTTGAATTATGGGCTACTGCGAGAATCTGTTCTCTCAACTCACCCACCTTAGGCACACATAATTGACCCTGATAGCGAAGCACACCATCTCCCCCTTGGGAGAAAACCTTAACTCTCTGTTAATGGACTGCACCCTTTAGTTGAAGCAATATCGAATCACTGTCTTGTTTTTCCTTAACCTCCACTACCAATGAAGATTCTGACCTATTCTGAACTATTACACCACCATCTGATATGCTCATGAGATGAACTCCTAAGCGAGCAAGTCTATGAACATCTTTTGCTAGTTCCTTTCTTTATTCCTCAACATGTGCTACACTACCCATAGATAGTCTACTAAGAGCATCTGCTACTACATTAGCTTTACCAGGATGGTAATGCACACTCACATCATAATCCTTGAGGAACTCAAGCCATCTCATCTGGCGAAGATTCAACTCTTTCTGGGTGAACACATACTGAAGGCTCTTATGGTCTGTGAACACCATACAAGTAATGTCACCAAATCTTAAGTGCAAACACCACTACTGCAAGCTCGAGGTCATGAGTTGGATAGTTCTTCTCATGCACCTTAAGTTGTCTAGAATAATAAGTTATCACCTTACATTGCTGCATCAACACACAACATAGGCCAACTCTGGATGCATCACAGTAGATAACATAACCGTCTGAACCCTCTGGTAGAGTCAAAATGGGAGTTGTAGTCAACCTAGTTTTCAGTTCTGCAATGTTTTCCTCACAATCATCTGACCACTGAAACTTAACCTTTTTCTAAGTTAACTTAGTCAATGGAAAGGCTATGGATGAAAATCCTTCCACGAACCTTCTCTAATAACCAGCCAAACCCAAGAAAATTCTGATATCTGTAGGAGAGGTAGGTCTGGTCCATTGTTTCACTGCTTTTATTTTCTGAGAATCCACTTTGATTCCTTCGCTAGACACAATATGACCAAGGAAAGCAACAAATTGCAACCAAAACTCACATTTGCTAAACTTAGCGAATAACTGGCGATCTTTGAAAGTTTGTAGGACAACCCTTAAAGGACTCGCATGTTCGTCTTCATTCCTAGATTAAATGAGAATATCATAAATAAAGATGATAACAAACAAGTCCAAGTACTGCTTGAACACTTTGTTCATCAAATCCATGAAAGTTGCAGGAGCATTGGTTAGTCCAAATGACATAACTACGAATTCATAATGACCATACCAAGTTTGATGATAACTCGATCTGATCAGGTCTACCTTTGAAAAATGACTAGCACCCTGAAGTTGGTCAAACAAGTCATTAATCCTGGGGATGGGATACTTATTCTTGATTGTGACTTTGCTCAACTGCCTATAGTCAATGCACATTCTGAGAGCACCATCTTTCTTCTTCATTAACAACACTGGCGCACCCCATGGGGAAATACTAGGTCTGATGAAGCCCTTATCTAGAAGGTCTTTCAACTGCTCTTTCAATTCCTTAAGGTCAGTTGGAACCATTTTTTAAGGAGGAATAGAGATAAGCTGGGTATCTGGAAGGAGATCAATTCCAAAGTCGATTTCCTTTTTAGGAGGAACTCCGGGAAGATCTTCTGGAAACATTTCTAGGAACTCATTCACTACTGGGACTGACTTAAGAGTTGGGGTTTTAGAGCTAGAATCCTTAACCCGAACTAGATGACAGAGATAACCCTTAGAGATCATCTTTCTGGCCTTAAGGTAAATAATGAATCGACCCATAGACGCTAAGCTACTGCCCTTCCATTCTAAGATTGGTTCATCTGGAAACTGAAAACGAACAATCCTAGTCCTACAATCGACTGAGGCATAACAGGAATGTAACCAATCCATGCCTAGAATGACATCCAAGTCTACCATTTCTAAGTCTACAAGATCTGCTGAGGTGACTTTCTCAGAGACTATGATAAGGCAATTTTTGTATACCCGTCTAGCTATAACCGGGTCACCGACTGGAGTAGAGACTGAGAAGGGTTCTGAGAGAGTTTCTGACTAACATTTAACTTGACTTTTATATAAGGAGCTACAAAGGAAAAGTAGCCCCTGGATCTAACAATGCATAAACATCTAAGTCAAAGACTCGTAACGTACCAGTGACTAAATCAGGAGGAGAATCTTCCTGATCCTGGTGAGCCTAGAGAGCCTACAACTTGTTTTGGCACTGACCGCCACCTGTACCAGATAAGTTACCTTACTGAGTCGGACGACCTGTTGGTGCTGCTGAAGTTGTGGACTGAGCTCTACCATTGTTACCTCATTGACCCTTCTTAGAAGGACAATCTTTCAACCTGTGACCAGACTGACCACACCCAAAGCATCATTCCTTTCCTACAAGACACTCGCCTGGATGGTTCTTACCATACTTGGGGCAAGTTGGGTAGGTTCTGGTGCCTGAAATACTACCTTGAGACTTGGAGCCTGATGCCCTACCTTTTTTATCATTTCAGAACTTGGAGGATGGAACATTAGTTGATGAAGGTGCTGGAGTTGATAGCCTCTGCTGAAACTACGAGCGATTACCACCACCCGATTTTTGTTGAGAGTAGTCATAGTTGCCGGTCCTAGCCTTCTTATTCTCCTTGGCCTGTTCCCTAAGCTTATCACACTCAACCTAATGGGCATGAGTCATGAGCCTAGAGATGTTCATATCTTCCAGTAACATAGCATTTCTACACTCTATTTTCACAAGATCGGATACCCCATACATGAATTTGTTCATTTGAGCCCTGGAATCAGCCACCATGTGAGGAGCATATCTGGAGAGTTGGGTGAACTTGAGTCCATACTCTTAGACCGTCATAGAACCCTGTCTCAAATTAATAAACTATTGAGCTTTTGCCTCCCTCAACTCTTTTGAGAAGAACCTATCCAGAAAGGTATCACTAAAGTATTCCCAAGTAATAGGAGCTGCATCTTTACCCTGTTCTCTTTCCACTGAGTATAACAAATATGAGCTATATCCTTAAACTGGTAAGATGTCAACTCAACTCGATCATTCCAGTTACATACATCACTCCAAAGATCTTCTTGACCTCATCAATGAAGTTTTAGGGATCCTCACTAGTCTGCGATCTTAAGCGATCTTAAGAACTCAAGCAGATTCATCCTAACGAAATCATGAACTCTAGCTGCAGCTGACCCAACATTAGTATTTGTCGAAACTGGAACCTGCTGATTGTTCTGATTGGTCACACTCTGAGCCAACAACTGTATAGAGTTCCAAAATTCAACATTCGAACTTTCTTGATTTGGGACTGGAGGAGTTGCGTTAGCATTGTGTGCATTCGCACCACTTCTATAAGCTCTACGAGGAGGCATGATCTGAAATGCAAAATGATGAGTAAGAATGAGGAATTAGATCATACCTTATGCACGATAAGAGTAACAAAGAGAGTGAAGTTCTTCCTAAAACACTTCGTAGCCTCCCTCTCATTAGATGTGGTGCACTTCATACCCATGAAAAGGACTCTACTTAGTGCTGCTTTTCAAAAATCCTAGGACACTTAAACCTAATGCTCTGATACCAAGTTTGTCATGCGTCGAGGCTACCCCCTGGACACGGACACAGGACCTAGGATCACGAGTAACCCCAAGCTAACCTTGTTGGCATATCATAAGCATACTCAGGTAAACTAAATAAATAAACATTGTGCGGAAGCTAAATCATATAAGAATCTGAAAATATGGGGAATACCCATATACTAAATCTAAATATAAGAAACTGAGAGTTTGAATACAAATGAAAAGCCAAACTCTAACACTATGTCTGAAATAAGCCTCTAAACTGACTAGAAGTGCTAGGACATGCCCCAGCTAAATCTAGCAAAAACTGAAACTAAAACTAAAAGCGAGAAAGATAATCATGTCACTAGCCCTCGAAGAATAAGGATTCACCACTGATACTGCTGAACTGAAGATCGGGAACCGATCTATGCGTGATCTGACTGATGAGGACCTGAACCTACATCACGAGAAGATGTAGCGCAGAGTATGCGTCAGTACTTGAAAGGTACTGAGCATGCAAGATAGAATAAAGTTGAATAATAACATAACTGAACAAGAAAGTAAACAATGATATAATCTGAACATAATAAGGATATTGGAAATACTAAACATGGCTAAACTGAATGCAATGACCAAGTTTATAACATGTTGAGACTGACTACTGAATTATACTAATAACATGGTCAATCCAATAGAATCAGACTGAACTGTAAGAGAGCTACTAATAACCAACGTAAAACCACATGAGCTAAATATGGAGTCTGATGTATACACCTCATCGAGAGGACCCAATATACCCTGCCAGAGGTATACAAGCATGCTAGCATGATCACTAAAATGATGCCCACAAAGAGCTCTTACAATCTACGGAGCACGTAGTTCTGGGACTTGAGGGTGACTGACCCTAGTCCACTCGGTATTAAGTTTCCTACATGATTAAGTAATTAACACTTTATGACTAAAATGTTGTAATACTGGATAGCTCAAAATACTGACATGAAAACTAAGAATGCAATATTAATATACTGATAATAATGCATTCGAAAACTAAGGCATGTTTATATATAATTGAATTAGTTGGCCTAGCATGTGTAATTCATGAACTAAAAGAACTACATAGCTAGGGTTCTGAGTTTATACATGAACCTGGGCAATAACGATATTTAATTCATGATAATATGATTTGGATCATTCTAATAGCTAAAACCCAACAATTATAACATTCAAGAAACCTTAAGTCTAGATAATATTAAGGGAATCAAGATTCTAGCTGAAATCTAGGGACCTAATGGGCGAAAGGAACCCACTAGTGAAATCCCACATACCTAGTGACGAATTCCATGGAGAAATCTTTCGATTTTGAGGCTGGAACTGATGGAACCTTGTTGCGTTCTTGAACTGGGGTTCTTGACCTCTTTCTCTTCTTACACTCTAATTTTTCTGAGTTTTGGTGAATGATTTGACTTAGGTAAGTTCTAGTTATGTTTCTAGGCTAAAACAGACCAAAACTATGCAGTTTAGGGTTTAAACGATGTAGTTTAGGGGTCCAACGCATAAGGAAAAGACCAAAAGACCCATAACTTACTGATGTCAGGGTCACCGATGGACGGGATCGACGGTCCGTGCTGGTCAACCATCAATTGTGACTAGAGGCTGAAATAGGGGGTACTAATCCACGGTCCATGGGTCCGGCCGTGGGTCAACACTTAGAAAGATTTTTGGGGCTGAGTCTGGGGGGTTGCAGATGCGAACCACAGACCACCAGCACTGGTCATGGGTCACCCTACGGTCCGTGGGTTGCACCTGTAACTTCTGGAAATCTGCCTTGAGGTCTGTTTTCAGATACGGGGTGTTACATGAACCCATGCAAACCCCTATGTTTTCCAAATTGTGATCATATGATGTGGGTTGTTGATTATGAAAGGGGAGTTTTATGATCTAAAGCATGAAGTGATAGAATCACATGAATTTATGATATAATTCCTATCTAATCCATTATTTCTAGATTTGGTGATTGAAAGTAAGTTTTGAACCCTGAAAGGGCAAAGTATGAGTTTATGCATGATCTTATGAAACCTATGTAAATGTTAAGGGTGTTTTGAGAGTAAAGTGCCAAATAATGATGTTTTATGTTGTGTTGTGAAAGGCTATTCTCATAAACACATACTAGCATGATGTGAAAGGTTTTCTCACATAATATGGATTCTCATGTTGAAAGGCTATTCTCACCTAATTGAATCAAAGAGTAAGAACTATCCTAATGAATCTAGCTTAGATAGGTTGTTCAAGGACACCTTTCCATAGATAATGTGAATAAGTAAGAATTGACTATTCCGTGGGAATTATGCTTAGCACCAAGTGGATTTTGATGTGAGATAGAAGCTCTCCCGTTAGTAGAGGTCGGGTTTCTAGAAGCAATCTCTTTAGATGAAAGCTCTCCCGTTAGTAGAGGTCGGGTTTCTAGTAAAAATCTCTGTATCCCATAAACGATGTACCCCCATAGGATGATTAGCTAGTGGATCCACTTAAGCTAGAAGTTCATGATTCTACCTTAGGTAAGTAGAACAACCCTTTTTGGTGTGGGAGACACCGGGGGATCATGTTATAGCTCACATGATCTCTATGTCGGTTAAGGCGAATTTTCCCACAACAAGACTAAAAGTGAACTAAGGTTACTCAACGAGTATCACATATGTGTTCAAAGATTTAAAGATGATTTAGCTTGCATTGACCATAATGTTATGACTTATGCTTTTTAACCTTCGTATATCATGTTTTACTTGGTCAATTGCATGTCATGAAATGAAATGTCCCTTTTAGCATGTTTTAAATGTTTTTATGCATAGCTACCATACTTAGTGCATTTTTGTACTAACGCATACTCTTGCTTACATTTTTCCCAAATGTAGGGTCCGACACACTTCATTGTTTAGTTCTTTATTGTATTTCCTTTTTGGACATGATGTTTGGACTAGGCCCAATTTCATTCTATTGTATTAGATGTTTATGATGAGACATGAGTTTAGACTTCTGCTTTTCCTTATAAAATGTTTTGGACTTGGACTATTGTTTTACTCTTTTTGTTCTATTTCTTATGTTACGAGGTCTAAGTAGCTTATATGGAATCGTTCGAGGTTTTATACTCCATGTTACATCTAGGGGGTACCCTTGGGTCGTGACAAACTTGGTAATTAGAGCACAAGGTTTAGAATGATCCTAGGATGTCTCATATGCCACTTCTAGTAGAGTATTGTTCATGAGGGTGAAGCGCGCCACATTTATGAATGAGAGGCTACAAGATGATTAGGAAACTCCACTTCTTTCATTACTCTAAGGTTGTGCCATAGAGTTTAACTCTATTAAGTCTCTCTCCTAATCCTTACCCTATGTTCTATAGGATATGTCTACGTGAAATGCTTACACTAAAAGGAATGTGAGGGAGAATGTGGAACAAGAAGCTCCTCCCTAAGCTCCTCCTCAAGCTCAAGTCGATCCTTTGGCCGAACAAGTTACAAATACGGAGTTTAGATCGGCTTCTCAAATGTTGGCTCGAGCCATGATAGCCCAAGACAATAGAGAGGTGGTAGTCCTCGTGAACCCAAATGTGGGTACAGCAGCTTCAAGAGTGAGGGACTTCATAAGAATGAACCCCCACAAATTTTATGGCTCCAAGATTGAGAAGGATCCTCAAGAGTTTATCTATGAGGTCTATAAGGTACTTGGTATCATGGGAGTGACTTCGGGAGAGAAGGTGAAATTGGCCGCTTATCAGTTGAAAGGTGTTTCTCAAGTGTGGTACAACCAATGAAAAGAGGCAAGACTGGTAGGAGCGGGTCCCAGGAGTGGGAAATGTTTAAATCTGCTTTTCTTGATAGGTTCTTTCTCCTTAAGATGAGGGAAGAAAAGGTGCTTGAGTTCATCAACCTTCGTCAAGGAAGCATGAGTGTGAGGGAATATGCTCTAAAGACTACACAACTATCCAAATATGCTCCAACAATGGTTGCCGATTCTAGGGCAAGGATGAGTAAGTTCGTGTCGAGTGTGTCCCAATGGTGGTTAAAGAGTGGCGTACCTCCATGTTCATTGGTGACATGGACATCATCATCTCATGGTGCATGCATAACAAATTGAAGAGGAGAAACTCAAGGAAAAGTCTAGGGAAGTCAAAAAAAAAGGGCTAATAATGGTGATGGTAATCTCTCTCATGCTAGATCTGATGGATATGGTCATCCTAAGTTTCAACAAGGGTTTTCCGGTCAAGTTTCCTCCAATGATCCTCCTATTTTTAACAAGGATAGGGTGTCTAACCCTAAACCTCAAGGAGGGAATGGTGGTGGTTCTACAGTGGCTAGGTCTACTTGTGCTAACTATGGGAAGAAGCACGATGGTAAGTGCCTAGCCAACACGGATGGGTGCTTTAGTTACGGGAAGAGTGGTCAAACAATGAGGGATTGCCCAATGATTATGGCTAAGGGGGGAGAGGGCAGAGGGCAAGCAAGCTACTCCTAGTGGTTCGGGTTCCAATGCTTCCAAGCAAAACTGCTTCTATGCACTTCAGACTCGAGGTGAGCAAGAGGGTTCTCCAGATGTAGTTACCAGAATGTTAAAACTTTTTCAACTTGATGTGTATGCTTTACTTGATCCCGGTGCTACTTTGTCTTTTGTGACACCTTATGTGGCTATAAGGTTTTATTTTCTTTCGGATGAGTTGTTAGAACCTTTTTCAATCTCTACTTCTATTGGTGATTCTATTGTGGCTAAGACGGTCTATAGAAAGTTTCATGTTTCCTTATCCCATAGAGTTACTCTTGTTGACTTGGTAGAGCTTGACATATTAGATTTTGATGTTATTCTTGGGATGGATTGGTTGTATTCTTGTTATGCTTCTATGGATTGTAGGACTCGTGTGGTCAGATTTCAATTTACAAATGAGCCTATCCTTATGTGGAAGGGGGGAAATTCTATGCCTAATAGTCAGTTTGTCTCTTGTCTTAAAGCTAGAAAAATGATTTCTAAGGGTTGTATTTATCATCTAGTTAGGGTGAGGGATGTAAATTCTAAAACCCCTACTCTTGATTTGGTTCCCGTTGTAAATGAGTTTTCGGAAGTGTTCCGAGATGACTTACCCGGTATTCCTCCTGAAAGGGAAATAGACTTCGGTATTGACCTTCTCCCAGATACGCAACCTATCTCTATTCCTCCTTATAGAATGACTTCGGCGAAACTTAAGGAGTTGAAAGATTTATTGGATAAGGGTTTCATCCGACCGAGTATCTCTCCATGGGGTGCTCCAGTTTTGTTTGTAAGGAAGAAAGATGGTTCCCTTCGTATGTGTATTGATTGTCGTCAGTTGAACAAGGTGATCATTAAGAATAAGTATCATATTCCAAGAATAGATGATTTGTTTGACCAACTTCAAGGGGAAAGCTATTTCTCTAAGATTGATCTTCATTCGGGTTACCACCAATTGAGGTGGATAGTGATACTCCAAAAATGGATTTTTGAACTCGGTATAGTCATCATGAGTTCTTGGTAATGTCGTTTAGGTTGACTAATGCTCCGACGACGTTTATGGGCTTGATGAATAGTGTGTTTAGACAATACCTTGATATGTTCATAATTGTGTTTATCGATGATATTTTGATCTATTCAAGAAGTGAGAATGAGCATATTGACCATTTGAGGATTGTGTTGCAAATTCTCAAGGACCAACAACTTTTTACAAAGTTTAGCAAATGTGAATTTTGGCTAAGGTCCGTAGCTTTTCTTGGTCATATTGTTTCAAGCAAAGGTATTGAGGTAGATCCAAAGAAGACGGATGCGGTCAAGAGTTGGCCTAGGCCTCTAACTCCTTCGGATATTAGAAGCTTTTTGGGTTTGGCCGGTTATTATAGAACGTTTGTTGAGGGGTTTTTCTCCATTGCTTCTCCTTTGACGGCTTTGACTCAAAAGAAGGCTAAATTCATAGGGTTGGAAGCTTGTGAGAAAAGTTTCCAAGAGTTGAAAGATAGACTTACTTCTGCTCCGGTGTTGACCTTACCAGAAGGTATGGATAGCTTTGTGGTGTATTGTGACACCTCTAGAATTAGGTTGGGATGTGTGCTTATACAAAATGGTAAGGTTATTGCCTATGCTTCAAGGCAACTTAAGATCCACGAGAAGAATTATCCTACCCATGACCTTTAGTTAGCGGCGGTTGTTTTTGCCTTAAAGATATGGAGGCATTATTTGTATGGGGTTCATGTTGATGTTTTCACCGATCATAAGAGCTTGCAATATGTGTTTAACCAAAAGGACTTGAATCTCCGTCAATTAAGGTGGCTAGAATTATTGAAGGATTATGACATGATTGTTCTTTATCACACCGGTAAAGCAAATGTGGTGGCGAATGCTCTTAGTCGACTATCGATGGGTAGCGTTGATCATGTTGAGGATGAAAAGAAATAGTTGGTTCGAGATGTTCATAGGTTGGCCCAAATAGGTGTTCAACTAGTGGATTCCACCAAGGGTGGTGTTATGGTTCATAATGGGTCCGAATCGTCTTTTGTGATGGATGTGAAGGCTAAGCAAGGTCTTGATCCAATTTTGGTGGAATTGAAAGAGGCAGTGCTCAAAAAGTCTATTAAGGCTTTCTCCCAAGCGGGAGATGGGGTACTTAGATATCAAGGTCGGTTATGCGTTCAGAATGTTAATGACTTGAGGGAACAGATCTTGGCAGAAGCCCATAGTTCTCGATATTCATTCACCCGGGAACCACCAAAATGTACCGTGATTTGCGGGAGATCTATTGGTGGAATGGGGTGAAGAACGATATTGCGGGATGAAGAACGATATTGCGGGATTTGTGGCTAAGTGTCCTAATTGTCTACAAGTGAAGGTTGAGCATAAGAGACCGGGAGGTTTATCCCAAGACATTGGTATTCCTACTTGGAAGTGGGCAGATTAGAATATGGATTTTATTGTAGGGTTGCCACATACTCGGCGACAACATGACTCGATTTGGGTAATAGTGGATTGGATGATGAAATGTACTCATTTTATTCCCATCAAGGTTTCTTATTCAACGGAAGATTATGCTAAGTTGTATTTGAGAGAGATGGTAAGGTTGTATGGAGTGCCCTTGTCCATTATTTCCTATCGTGGTACCCAATTCACTTATCAGTTTTGGAAGTCATTCCAAAAGGGTCTTGGTACGAAAGTTAAACTTAGCACGATTTTTCATCCCCAAACCAATGGGCAAGCGGAGCGTACTATTCTTCAACACTCTTGTCATCATTCTCTGCCAAAGCCACAGCTTCAACCCACTTGGAGACATAATCAACTATCACCATTATATATTTTTGCACAAAAAAACTCATGAATGGCCCCATGAAGTCAATCCCCCAGGCATCAAATAATTCGACCTCCAATATAGGGGTCATAGTTAGCTCATGACGACGGGTAATGGCCCCTTGCCTTTGACACATATCACACCCTTTAACCAGATCGAATGCATCTTAATGAATTGTAGGCCAATAGCATCTGCTTTAGAACACCTTGTGGGCAGTGTGAGCACTTCCATGGTGTCCACCAACTGGAGATGAATGACAGGCTTCTAGAATACTCAGCATTTCAGCCTCAGGCACATATCGCTGATCACATTATCAACACAAACCCTGTACAAGTAAGGTTCATCCCAAAAGTACTTACGGACATCATGCAAGAACTTCTTCCTTTGTTGAAAAGTTAATCCCTTAGGCATCAAGTCACTGGAAAGATAATTGGAAAAGTCAGCAAACCAATGAATGATATCAAGAGTAGCAGCTAATACATGCTCATCCGGAAATGAGTCATCAATGTCTAACTCAACTTCTCCTTTCTTCTCTGCTTTCAGTCTGGACAAGTGATCTGCCACTTGATTTTCACAACCTCTTTTGTCTTTAACTACAAAGTCAAACTCTTGTAACAACAACACCCATCTTATCAATCTCGTCTTGGAATCTTTCTTTGTCAATGAACATAAAGAAAGAAAGATAAGGGTTGGGACTCACCAATGTTGCTACAAGCTGATCAATGACAACACTAATCGCGACCTAGATATGGAGCATCATAATACATATTATTAAACAATATAGGTTGAAAAATACGCACTCAGTAGTTGGAATGTCCTGAGTATGAGGAAAGGCATAGTTAACATGATGTTTGAACATGATAAGTCTGTAAAACATGTTGATGTAATGACCAAGTAAAATAACATGAAAGCTGAGTAAATACTTATCTGAAATACATAAGTACAAGGTCATGCAATATCTTAAAACATATTGATTTTGGGAGATACTAAAACCAATATAAACCATATGAGCTACTACATAGAGTTCAGTGTACTACTCTCATACCGAAAAGAGAGTGTCCTACTTGCCAAGGTAAGGACCATGATATCTGAGCTAAGGTGAATACACTAGCTAATGTATGTCAAGACAACCTATGGGGCACGTAGTTCTAGGACAAAGGAATTGCTACTAAACGCCCAATGAAAACATGCATAAAATCAATAAACAGTAATATCTATACTACATAATCATATTTGAGTATGGAAAAAGACCTCCAACTTCTTAGTCATGAATGTAGTGCATTTCATATCCATAATGTGAATTTACATCGACACAATTTTCATATACCTCAAGTGTGTTGCCACTTGGTTTTGATTAAAGACTGACGATTTCCTAGAGTAGATTTAGAGATTACACTGAATGTGAAACTTAAGGATGACCGCTTTATCCCTATTTTTTTAAAAAGACTTTTTCCAAGTTTTTTTTTTGAAGTGTCATAGATGATTCATACCTTTTTTTTTTGTAAGTTTTAAAAAGTTTATTGTTCTTGATTCTTTTTTAAGATCCTAAATTCAAACTCTTTTAAAAGTCTTTTATCAAGTCTTTTTTGTAAGTATGGTAGATGATCGTACCTTTTTTTCCAAGTTATAAATAACTAGTAAAATTATCCGCACTTCACACTGGAATTTAATATCACGGAATTTATAAAATAATACTTAAAACTTATCAGTCATTAAAACTAAAACACTATATTATCTTACGTACAAGATTACATAGTAACAAACAATAATAATGTAAAGGAAAATGAAAATTATTACATCTTATCATTTATCCTTAATAACATAATCATAAATTAATGACTCTAAAAATATATACCAAGATCTATAACATAAGCAATGGTGTCAGTGAGCCACTAAACAGGAGCAAAGTACACAAATACTCCATATGTCCCTAATTACTTGTCCACTTTTGAATTGGCACACCTATTAAGAAATCAATTAATGACATAGTGAGTTTACCATTTTACCCCTATTAATTATGAAGTGGATGAAAAGTTCTGCATTTTTCAAAGTAATTAGTCATTTAATTGAGGGTATAATAGGTAAAAAAAATTATTTTTTCTTGATTTGTCAAAATGCACAAGTAATTAGGGACAACTATAAAAGGAAAAGTGGACAAGCAATTAGGGACAAAGGGAGTATTTAATTGTGAAGAAGAAGAAGAGGAGGAGGTTCAGATTTTTTGTTGTTTTAAAAAGAGAGAAAATCCATCTATTTATAGACAACAAAGGATAGTGTGAACAAATGTTTATTGTGCCTTATCCGAAAGGTTACAACTATTTGGAAAAATTGCAACCCTTCTAAAAGGTCACAACCTTTCATAAAAGTCACAATTTTTCATAAAAGTCGCAACTATTCTTTAAAGACACAATTTTTCGTAAAAGTCACAACTTTTCATAAAAGTCACAACTTTTCATAAAAGTCACAACTTTTCATTAAAGTCGCAATTCTTCATTAAAGTCGCAACTTTTCATAAAAGTCGCAATTTTTCATAAATGTCACAACTTTTTATGAAAGGGAAAGGCTAGTTTTGGAAATAAATAAATTAAAAGGGAATTCTGATTTGTGGTGGCGCCACGTAGGCGGGCCTAATGTTCTCTTTTATATATATATATATATATATATATA